>VZRO01002488.1:349596-411799 GCA_013397915.1 Daphoenositta chrysoptera
AGACATTCATTGCACAGCTCAGGGTACCTAAATACCAGTGCACAAACAGGATAGAACCTCATAGAAAACAGGAAGATCAAATCCCAGGATTTCACCCAGTCACCTGCAGTATTCCCTAGATATCACCTGTTATGGGAAGGTGTAAATAATCCCATATAAGGCCACTAACCACAATCTTCCCAGGCCATTGGTCAGGAAGGTCACTGACCCATGGTCCTCTTTTCTAGCCCATCTCAGGTGCCCTGGAAGTGTTTCCATGGTTACCACCGGGCCGAGGGAAGATGCTTTTGTAGGCCTTCAGGCCTGCTCTTCTAGAACACCCATGGTGTAACCCCACACCCTGCCTTCCCTCAGAGGATATTCTCCTCTAATTTTGGCTGAACCAGCACACCGTGTCACTGGACAGAGCCGTGTGCCCGTGTTTGAGGCCAGTCTGTGCTCACACCACAGCACCACTGGCTCTGAGCACCCTGCAAGGGCCCAGGCTCCCCGTGTGCCCTGCCCACACCTACAGCAGGCACAGCCACCATGAGGGTGTTTGACACACCAGATGCCACTCAATCAAAGCACTGAGATTAAGAAGCCTAATTAGCAATTTATATCACATAGTGGCAAAGATATTTTTAGTGCATCGAACATAAGTAGTTGGAACACCAGTAGGAACTGCTGCACAGAGCTGTGTGCTTCATGTGAGCAAAAATTGCATCTAAATGAACAAATACCAAAAGTGGAGATGGATAGTGCCACCAGATGAGCCCAATACTCGTATCTGGTAATGGCATTGCTGGGAGAAACACGCAGTTAAGAGACAGCATAAAACAGGAGAGCTGCACTTGCAATTATAGGGTGACAAGGCTGTAACACCACAACATTTACACTACATATAAATCAGCTTCTCAGATGGCCCTTACTTGTAAAAGTGTCAGTCAGTCAAACCACTCTCCTCAAACTACCAGAGTCTATCAGAATCATTTCCCTGTGCATTTGTACACTCCTGTTGCCACCTAAAGAGCTTCTCAGTCAAACAAAAAGCAAAAGGCACTTGGAAAGTTTGCTGGCTCCCAAAGGGAAAACCTAGAGAAGCAAACCATGTTTGTGCTTTGCTGTGATCGACTGTTTCATACTCCCTGAACAGGAAACTTTTGGGGAAACAATTGCACAAAACTGCAGGTCATAATATTTTTTTACATTTGCAAATAAGGCTATATTTGTAAAAATGTGTATGTTTGGCCTTAGGAGGGGTCTCCAAGCCATTTTCACATTTGGTTTAAGCATTATAGTACAAATATCCTTAAAGCAGATCCCTAAAGCAGAGAGTATTTACCAAGTTTGATTGTTCTTTGTGGAGTTTATTCCCGAGTTTCAGATTAACCCCATTTTCACAACTAGTTTTATCACAGTGTCCTGATAATTGAACTTATATTCTTAATACTCATTCAGTTCTCCAGCCTCCAGAGTACTTGATGCTAATAATGAATCCTATCCTGAGGATTGTCGGTGAAAACAAAAGACACCATGGGCTCTGAGAGAACCCTGACAAGTGAGGCATCTCCTGTGGCTCAGAGAGCTGAATTAATTCATCCACGCTGACAGAGGGAGTTCATTAGACAAGCTCTGCTGAATCATGATGGGGAAATCTAAGAGGTTGCTGCCCTTGTCTGTTCGCCTGACTCCACCCTATAATTGATGGCAGCATGAGTTAATACACCTGTGTGAGCCATTCCCTCCTACCAAGCTGCAGGATTAGGTAAGGAGCAGAGGATGTGACCTCCCTGCTGCTCTCAGGGTGACGGGCAGAGCTCACCTGCCACAATGGTTTGCACGGCCAGGAGCTGTCCTTTTCCTGGCTCCTAACAACTCTGCTCAGCTCACCCCAGCTCTTGAACAGGGTCTTATTTTTGCAATATTAATAGACAACTCAGAACAGAATGTTTTCCATTATTCTATATGGTCATTTGTTGCATCATTATTTATCTGAAGAACCTAGGACACAGTGCACAAAGCAACTAAAGCAATTAAGAACAAATATTTGCACCCCTTTAAATACTCTGAGTGTTTTCAGGGTAATAAGAAGGGTAAAATGACAGGCTGCAGACAAGGTCCCAGCCTTGCATAGGGTACATATCAATTCATAAATGTGGACAGTAGAAAAAAAGTTCAACAAGCCCTATGCCAAAACAAAGCAGAAACTTAATAGTATTCCCCATATTTAGTTTATATTTTGTCGCAAGATAAGCAAATGCAATATTAAACCAAAGATTTAGGAACAGAAGAGGCAAAGGTGTCACAGTCTGGTAACACAGCATTTTACCCAGGGTGAAAAGCAGCTTCCCATTATGATAGCCTCATTAATACTGTTATTTATAATCACAAGCATAACTTAACCAACTTCAGTATTAGTTAAGACTAAATCAAATGGCTCTTGCCCATCCAATGAGAGATATTTCAAGAGTGAAAGATACAGCAGATACACATCTCAAAATAGAGTCCAATTAGCTTAAAGGACCAGACAGACAAACCCATCCCTCTGCAATGCTCTCAGCATTAGCTGAGACAACAGAGCCATTGTGGCAGCTGCAGTTGTCCCTTCCCCAGCTTTTAAACTCCCATTTTATAGGGGGAGCAAAACCCATCACAACCCATTCACCAGATTATCTCTGATCAGGTTTGAAGCAACTCACACCACACAGCTGACCAGCCCAGATCCAGCTCCCTGCCCTGCTGGACTGTGCCCACAGCCCCCAGTGCAGATGCCTGGCACCTCTTCAGTTCCCTGCAGCTGGGGCAACTCCTTGCGTTGATAATTCAACAACACAGCAAGAGAAACCCTCTCCTCTGCTGAGGCCATTCTGTTTTAAAGCACAGCAATGGGTTGCCTGTTTCTCTGGGGTCAACACTGTCAGCCACTGCCCAACTCAGAAGAGATGCTGCAGGTGCTGATCTAAAGCTCTGAGCAGGAAAACACAGGGCAGCAGCCTTCCATTTTACTCTGGGTATCAGTTTTACCTCACTCACTCCTCATACCTGTGGCTGATGCTCCCCAAAGCGCTCACTGTGAGATCCTCTGCACATGGCCAAGATCTTGTCTCCACAAGGCCGTCCTTGGCAAAGCCCCCACCTCCAGCAGTGCCCCCACTCTGTGCCAGCCAGCCCAGCTGCCCTACACAAACCACCTTTATAAGCTGCCTCCACCCCTCGGCTGGGTCATTTGTATTTATGCCTTGCACATGATGCTCGTCTCATTACCTGCCTGCACCTGCACAGCCTCCCAGCCTCTTTGGGGCTGACCACCACAATTCCAGCTTGATAAAATCACGTTTGGGGAAAGATGAGCCTAATAATTCCTACTGTTTCTTATTTTCTTTATGCATAAAGGAAAAAAAAGCCTAAAATTGTGCTTTACCCAGAAAAAAGAAAACCCAAAGCACAACAAACATTTTGTAGAGGGAGAGAAAAAGAAAGGTTTTTAAGCCAATGGCAATAAAGGGAACTCCAACAAAGTATCCTAGTCTTCAGGAATGAACACTCTGAAAGCTCATTAAAGGTGTAACAGTATGAAAAGCCCACCAAAATCAACAGAAATCTTTCCATTTACTAGAGCAGTTTGAATGAGGCCTCTGGAAATTAGGCTCACACACACACAGCTGACCAAACCATCGTGTGCACTGTATCCTACCAAGTACTCTGAGTAATCGCTATTAATACTCCTTTCATAACAGTGAAGGTGCTGACACTATTTGCTGAGTATTTTTTTTGCTAAAGTCAGTCCTTAACACTGACCACAATAAGTGAGTTAGGCTTTTTTATAAAATTCATACTTAAAATAGCCATGAATCTTCTTAATGTGCCATTTGACATTTGTTATTACTTGGCTGTGGACTGGCTTTGAATATTTTATGAAATATTTATGGCAGAAGGGGATATGGGATTCATAAGAGCAAGGCACATACAATATGTGGAACATTAGTGACAATTACCACAAGGGTAAAATTAGTATAATCAGCCATCACTTTCTTATGAAAAAATACAGACTTAATTGGTGACAGGCGGATATTTCTTCCATTTTAAGACTGCAATTTTTTAGAATTGATTTGCATAGTTTTTTTCACTTTTGCAGGATTAAATAAAATTCTGTTTAAATGTGAACTTTGGCTAATTAACTCATGGTAAACAGAGAAGTGTTCTGTTTTCTTTTAAGAAATATTTTGCAAATTCCCTTTTCATCCTTAATAATTTTTCAAAATGAGAGAATAATAATTATGTGCATCACATCCAGCTAATGGTGCAAACATTGTGAGCAGGTGAAAGTGGAATTTATGAAAAAAGACGTTTCTGTTGCTGTGTTTGTTGGAAAGTGCATTGAATTAAAAATCTTAAATTAAAAATTACTGTAAAAGTTCCATGATTAAAAAACACTCTCCAGTGATAATGACAGATCCCATTTTAGGAAAGGAGTGGCTGCGGTGTCCCCAAAGCAAGGTGTGTTTGGACTTCCCAAAGGATATTCTGCATTGGCTGTCAGTGTGTACAATCCCACCCTGTCCCAGCTGAGACCCATAAAATACCCTGTGCTGTGGGACACATTGCCCAGGGCCAGCAGCTCAGACTCTGAGCCAAACCCAGGCTACTTCCACTGGAAGAAATGTTTAAGCAGTCACTTGGTGAAAAGATTTCTCAGCCTGGGTGGAAATTCACCTGCTTTTATTTGTGCAGGGCTTGAGACAACATGCACACTTGGAGGAGATTTTGCTCCTAGATTTATATGCACTGCTAGAGCAGAGGCAGGGAACATAAGTCAAAACCTGCTGCTGTGTGTGTTGCTGCACCATCCACTGAAGTCATATATTTAATGTAAAGCTGGAGTTTGCCTTGCATAGCAAATCTGCAGTTACTGCTCGTGCAACAGGACTTCCAAGGGATACCTGGGGCTGAAGGGCCACTAAATACCTTCCTTTCAGAGGAGTTTGGATGGGACTGCCTCAAATTACTCACATTTTCAGCTTGTGCCCCTTTTAACTGGGCTTAAGAAAGCAACACAGTCAGAAGAAAATTAGTCTATAATTGCCTTACCCTAATTCATGTATCACCTAATTAATAAATGAAAATACAAGGCATGCTGCTAGTTTGACCTGGGATTAGTACTCCCATGGAGGTTTACACTGTTACTTTCCTTGCTATGCACTTTTCCCTGCAGGAAGATTACCATCTTTAGGGTCATATTTATTTATGTATGTGTGTTTATTTATATGTATCAAATATTTATTCAATTTTTTAACAATAAGGTTCAAAGCCATTTAATACCAATTTTCCCTTGCCCACTAAAACACTGGAAAAAAACATGCAAATACTTGTACCACTGTGGTTTTGTTCTCTTGAAGTCTCTAGGGATTGGGTGCTTTAACACCTCCTGGGATTATGGCATAAAAACAGCAATGTATCCTGCATAATAACACCCCATCTAAATGCATTTTGTTGCTTTTATGTAGGAGCAGTCCTAAAGAGCTCTCTCTCAGGAAAAAAAAAAATAGATATTTAAGCAGATAATACAATTCCTTTGGAGGCCCCAAGTTCTTCTCCAAGTGCATATATACAATTTCCATTAGCATTTAAAGAAACATGACATGAGGAGAGATCTCTGAGCCTGTTTCATTGGCTGTTGTGAATATCCTGGCTGCAGAAATGTTAATGTTTTTATGTATTACCTCCATCTGCTTCAATCCTGTGAAATTTGGGTGTGCTATTTATAAATATGAATATGTTTGAGTTAGTGTATGTTTTGCCTGTTCTGTAGGCACTATTCATTTTCTTGCAGAAAGCACATCTGTCACTGCTTTCATTAGCAAAGGGCCTTTTTACTTCTTTTTGAATTATAATATTGATTTTTTTTTCCCCCAGCACTGCTGTTTGGCATAGTGTATTGTTAAACCACTCAACAAGTTTAAACCCTTGAAAATGGGGTTGGCAGTGGAAGTGCTGGCACACCCTGAGCTGTGTCCTCACGAGCCCTGATGCTGTGCTAAATGGATTGAGCCACACTGACACCCCCCACCTCAGGACTGAAGTCCCAAACACCTTGAAGTACTATTTCAGCAATACATTTATGTGGTGATACATTGCTTGGATTCAAAATAAATTCTATGAAATTCAAAGGAGCTGTGGGAATGGATAACCACAGCTGAAGTGCTGGAAATGTCTCACAAATCAATCATCCCAGGTGTGAACAGAATTTCCAGGTTGGTTTCCTACATATTTTATTTTCGTGGGTTTCTTTGAAGTTGAAATCTCTTTTTATTTGTAACATCCTTGCCCTTGAGTCTTTCTTCTTTTCTAAATATTCACTCATTCCCCATAATCCCTTTATTCCGTTCTATTTTCCAGCCATACCTCCCCTGACACGCATTTCAAAGGCCTATTGTGCTCAGGCCCATCTGGATGCGCTGCTGCTCTCGGAGTTTTGTCTCCACTCACCTCCCACGGGAAGTGGAGAGCCTGGAGTTCCTCTGGATCCTGCTGAACCAGGGCTTGGGGCAGAAATACCCTGATGGGAGTGGGAGTTATGGTGGGCTTTGAGCTGCTCTCAGGCCATGCCCACACCCTTCCTGCAGGTGATGCCATAATGATTTTTTTTGCCTTTTCTTTATACCTCTTTTGTATGTGTTTGTGGCCTTTTGTATTCTTGGTGTTTCTTTTAGCCTACATTCCTAGACTTAATGTTTTGTTGAGTTAAGAGACCGAACATCTTGGAGGCCTCAGACAGCAAGGTCCTCTTGGAACACATTTTGTAAACTAAAAGATGGGTCTGTCCAGGGGAGGGTTCCTCAGGGAGGGGGTTCACTCAGACTATAATTCTATAGCCCATCTATCATGGGTGTGCATTTGGGGTGTGCATTTTGGGGTGGGCATTTTGATGAGCATGTTGGAGTGTTCCCCCTGGATGGAGTGCACCAGGGATCTTTGAAATAAATACCGAGGGAAAAACCCCTTTTTCCCTTCTAACCGTGTTCAGCTCTGATTTTAAGAACAGGGATAAGGCAGCCCAGGACCCCAACTTTCAGATCCCCCACAGAAGTGTTTGCCCGAGCACGTACAGCAAATCCACTGATTGCTGCAATGTCACACATAAACTCCACATAAAACATCTTTGTGTGCCTATTCCTTTGGAAAAAACCCCACATTTCTGCAGGCCTCATGACAGTGTAATAGTCTAGTATTTCTAGCATAATTATATTCCCTTTAATAGTCACTATACCAGGATGTGTGTTTTATGGAAGATATATAGACAACACCATACACACTTTCCCAGGCCTTTTCTGAAGTACAAAAAAATGCAATCCATGAGGGCTTGGAGGCATTCTGGCTTCACTAATATTCATATATTAGAACAAACAAATGTGGATTATATCCAATTGAAATATCACATCAGCCTGTGGTTTCCTTCTGAATGATTAAATATTGTACCAAAACAATTTTAGTGCTGCTATTCAGGGGAAAAACATGATGAGAAAAAGCAGAGAAAAATATATGTATCAGTGGGCTATGCAGCAGATTGCAGTGGAGGCACCCCTGCTTCTAAGTGCACTCCCTTCCCTGCTGCAAGGAACTCCTAAAATCTTGGTGGGAGGCCAGGCAGAGCGCCTGTTCAGGTGGCCACAGGGCAGGGAAAAGGTGTTCCACAGCCACGATTCTGATGGGGGCTGGCTGAGACCCTCTCCTGCACCGGGCTGGACCCACGCCCGAGCCTCCCCTCTGGTTTTGCTGTTTGAGCAGCCCTACACCTGCACTTGGATCAAGGCAGGATGGGCTATCCTGAACCCAAAATACCAGGTGGAACAGAGCGTGGCTTTTCCCAAAGGCTGCCTAGAAAAGCCCCATCTCTACTGCTCCCCTGTGCTGGAAGTGAGGGGGTTAAAAGTAGAGCCATTTGCAGCTCTATTTCGCTTTTGAAATGCTAGATTTCCGAGATACTCATTAAAAGATGAATTCAGACAGTGTCCTTGAGACAGTTAATGAGATATGCTAATTTAAAATAAATAGGTCTGGTATGAATTCCTGATAAGAAAACATCTGCTTGGATCTGTTGCTCACTTTCCAGGGAGGTAACTGGGTCTGAAGACAGCAAGACACCATAAGGAATACGTAGCCATCTTGAAGCAACAGTTTAAAAGAACTGGTTGTTTTTCAGGTTAGGCCTGGAAGACGTTTCTTCCATCTGACTTCTCTTGGATGTAGGGACAGGGCCAGGAAGCCACTAAATGAATTAAGGGGAGGCTAATCGGGCATCAAAGCCACGGGGGAGAAAAGCAGTTCTGAGGCACTCCGTGTTCCCAAAACTGCTTTGTCGTGTCTGGCAAAGAGAAGGGATTTGGCCTGAAAGTCACCCGAGGACCTGACCCCACACATCCCCCTCGGTAACTGCAGAGCCAGAGCATGTCACCCTGATTGCCACCCGCGTGGGTGGCAGCCCGTGCTCCTCTGGGCGAGCCAGCAGCAAGGGCATGTCACCTCCCCGACCTCGGCAGTGGAGCAGAACGACTTTACCATACAGATGGACACACAGGTTTGTGTCCTGGGTGTGCTGCAGGTTTTATTGCTGGGATGGAGGGGGTTTTGACTCAGTCACAGAAATGTGCTATTTCATTTTTATATAGACATCCTTTCACCATCCCTGCCTTGGAAGCAGCAGCTTGGATAACATCTTGTAGAAGTCACAGAGCAGCAAAAGGTGACAGGAGAAATCCTACCACTCTCAGAATCTTCTGAAAAGTAAGAATTGCCATCCCCAGGATGGTCACATTTTGTCCAACAGCGCAGAAGTGAAGTGCTGTGGAACAGGCAGTTCAGCTCTCTGGCTAGCACTTATGACAAAGCTTATGTACTATTGCTGTGGGGTTTGAGCTTCACAGTCGTATAATGGTGCAGGGTACATGCTACAGAATTTTCTAGAAGTTTCAGAGGTTCAAATATTCAATATTATAATATTCAAAGATTATTGATACTGACCTTTCAAAAATTTCTGATCCAGACATTTTAATTTTTAATTTAAGTCTATGCACCATACCCTGTTACAGGGTTTTAATGGTACTGAACACTTTTGGGCAGTGTCAAAGTCTACTGGGTATTCAATCCCTTGTACTCAATAACATGGAATTAGGACTTTAATTCCCTTCCACCACACCATTCCTTTCCAGCTGCACCAGTGCAGCCCTGAGAGCCCTGAGCTGAGGCTGCTCCTGCCTGGGGGAGTGAGGAGATACTGTTTGAGGACTATTTGGACTCCCCAGCCTGACCTGGGCTGAGGTTGTTCTCTGCCATAATCTGGGATCGAGATATGGCTGAGAGATCCTCTTGCATCGGGACATTTCCTCCCCTCTGTCTGCACCAGCTTTGGGGCTGTGGCACAAAGTCAGTGAGCTGCACTTGCAGGTCTGGGCTCAGCCTTTAGGTTTTCCTTCTCTAAAATACTGATGCCTCCAAAATGGACCTGACAGGGTACTTGGTAAACATGAAAGTACCTGCCTTTGTGCAAGTGTCTGAGTGCCAGCTTTCTTGGGTGATCAGAACATGCTTACACAGATTGCTATTCCTTTATTTCATGTCTAATAATAGTAGTCAATTCCTTATTTCTGTTTCTGTCTGGTAAAATCTAACTACTCAAGAAGGTAAACCAGATTATATGACATAAAATATGTGTTCTTCACCCCCCATTGTTGTAACAATCACATTACATCAATATTTTTTTCTCTGAAACATTTTGGTGGGGTAATTTTTTGGCACAAATATTATTATTATATAATCGTAATAATATAATTTACCACAATTATTGTCAGACACATCATCTTTCCTTATCATATTTTTTCTCTCCTGTTCCTGGGTTGCTTTGTTCAGTACTGTGTACATGTGCAGTCAGCATCATGCTGAGTCACTTAGTAAGTGAATCAGATATTTTTATAGCCCAGAATTTTATGTTTGGCCTGGGAACTTACAGGTCCTAGTAACCTGAGCTTCAAATTCACTTTACTTAGAGTTTGATGCCTGAGTTTATTTGTGACAATAAACAGAGAATTTTATAACAAATGGTATGCACCAATGGTGTTTGGTTAGTTGTAATTATGAAAGATGATTGCCTCCTCAGTTAGTGCTGCTGCTGCAGATGGTTACTGGACTTCATGAATAAATGATCTATACCAATTCAGCAAGTTCTGTCACCCCGAATATTTTGTTCAAATGGTGTGAATGCCAGTACTCAATATATGAAATGCAAGGAGAAATGGTCCAAAATATTCTATACAATTAGTGTTTACCAAAACTGTAATGCTGATTCCAAACTCTTACATGTGCTTAATGTAAAATGGGATTATATGAGTATGTTGCATTTGTCTAGAAGAAGGTTTGAAATCAGGTCCAGATTTTAGCTTAACTGGTATTAACCAAGCTTTCATTAAGCCATCTCTTTTTTATTTAAAAAACACAGGATCATGTCTCTAGCTGATATAAATCAGGACCACTTCCAAAGCTTCATTATATGTGTAATTTATAGAGGTACAGGGACTCCATTCCCAAGTCATCTAAGTTTGAACTTTACTCCCTGAAGGACAACAGAAGTCAATTTATATTATGAATGCTGAGTAATTCATCAGAGAAGGAAAATCTAGGCTGCATTATACTTCACACTGGATAAATTGCTTTCTATGTCTTTAATAGGGTGGGCTAATGGTCAGCCATTAACATGTTTATATATTTAGCAACTACTCTATTATATAATCTCAAGATTAATTTTGAGGACTATCCTTGTGGTAATTCCCTTTGCTACAGCTTAATTCAAAGGTTCCACTTGCACTTTCAGCGGGGTTGCGAGAGCGCTAATGAAGCACACAAAGTCCTTGCTCTTCTGCTACTTGTACCTCTCTTAATCTGCTTTATGAACCTGCCCCTCCGTGCTGTAGAGCATCTCAGTGGAGGGTCTGTGGAGGCAGCTGGAGCTCCCCGAGCCCCACGGTGGGGACGAAGGGGAGCAGAGCCTGACTGGCAGCGCTCACCGCGCCTGCTCGGGTGACCTGGGCTTTGATCAGGAGGTTAGTAAATATTAATAGCATCACTTGTGGTGCCTGGAAGGCTCCGTGGAGATTGGAGCTCCGTTGCTCATTCTGCTGCACAGACACAAGAAGAGACAGAGCTGCTCTGGAAGGGGTCGGATGGGGAGGGGGATGTAGGCTTCTAACTTCTGTTCTCTAGTCATAAAACCTATCCAGGCCTGCTCTCCAAGGACACCCAGGCTGTCCTGGGCCCAAAAACGTGTAAACCAACATCTTAGAAGAGGGGTGAGCTCGGAGAAATTACATCATTAACTGAAGTTTTAACTGGTGAATTTATGCTGATATGCAAACGAACCAAACCTATAAAGGTGTGGGGAACTTGTGACTTGGGCTCCATCTTGGGGTTCATTTTTGGCTGTAACCTTTGGCTCCCAGGGTGCACCTTTGAAGGCCTTTCAGATAAATCCCGACCTTTATTCCCTTATTCCTGTCTGGTCTCTGTTTCCAGGCAGCCACCCAAGGCATCAAGGGGAGGTGTGGGGGACAGGAGCAGTGCCTGGCACGTCTGTGCCAGGGAGGAAGGGGACGCTGCTGCCCTGATTGTGTCACTCCCTGCTCTCCCCCACCGTTCACCCAGCCCCTCTCTGGACAGCCAGGCTGTCACCCACCAGCCCAGGGGCTCCTCACCCCGACCTGCCGAGCTCCAGAGCCAAGCCAGACCTTCCCACATGATTTCTGGGGGACTGCTAAGCCTTGCAGACACCTGCAGTACATGGGCATTTGGCAAATCCTGCTAGTGCCTGTAATGTCACAATAAACTGACATATTTATGTACGTTTTATGTCTTTTTGTGATGCATCTTGGGGATATGATTTTTCATTGTTGTCATAATCAGTCAGTCAGAGAACTGGTACCTTTCCACAGGCAGAAATAATGCGTTGACACTGCCTGACTGCAATATATTAAAATTTAAATTACCCTCTGGTCTGATGTAGGAATCATATTAACTGGTCCTAAACACACAAAAAAGGCAGAACAATAAAATTCAGAGAATGATAAATTACTGATATTCTTTCATATTTCATAAAGAAAAGATTTTGTAATAGTCTGAAGTTTACTTACTAAATGTTTATAAATGCTAAGATTATTTTTTCAGAAAATCAGTGTAACATTCTAAGTTAAGAAGACATTACTCTGACATTTGGCAGCTTCACAGCCCGGGTAAAAAACAATTTGCAGTAATTATGAATTGCCATTCAATTTGGGGGCATGAACAGCTTAATTGAGAAAGTGTGTTAGAAGCCAACAAGCCAGAGTCACAAGTAGTAACTTGAGTTCCCTGTGGCAAGCCCACCATGATCTAAGGATCAAACCGTAGCACCTTTGTTTCAGTAATTAAATGTACAGTGCCAGGAAAGACTGTTTTTTTCCTGTATTGAGCTCCTGCAATTGAAAGCTGCATGAGCTTTCATACTGAAATATACATGTGAATTAATTTGGGTAATGGTCCAAAAGACATTTTGCAGATTTCTGTTCCTTTTCTAGATACTTTTATATCTGAAAAAACTTACATTTTTCAGTACATATTATTCTAGTCCAATTGCCTGGGTCCTTTCCATTCTGATAATTTCAATAACTGTGTATGTAACATGAAACCACTCCCTTGTTGCTAACATATCTATTTTAGTAGAGAAAATGGAGAGTTTGTGGTATTTTTATTACAGTTTATCTTCATGTAGCTATGTTTGGGATCAATCTGGGTTTTGGCTATGGAGAATCAAATAAAATGCATTTTAATGCTCACATGAAAGAGCAGCTGCTGCTTCCCAACTCTACCTTTTACATGTGCCTGCTTTTCCCTCTCCCCACCATAGCCAATATAATGTGTCTGGCCTATTAAAAAAGAAATCAAACCTTAGTTTGGCTGATTTTTTTTTTTTTTAATGTGTTTAAAAATCATTAATGCTGGCTTTTGTTTTGGGCAATTATCAAACAACCTCTTGTGAAATTTCTAAGGCTGTGGGACAACACTAAAACTTTCTTACTACATTGAAGGAAAGAGTGTTAGAACAGGTAACTGCCATTACACATAAGTCTTTTGTTTCCTTCTCTGAATTCTATTAAGTTGTTTCTGTTAGAAAAAAACAAGGTTCATAATGAGGTCCAAAGACAAACTGCTTTTGCAATGGGCAGGGTGGCACAACATGTCAGATTTTTTTCTCTCCAGCTCAACCAACATTTCTCCTCAGTCATATTGATGTTCCTTCACAAGCTCAGTTTGTTTTCAAAGTATTTGCTGCAAACACATCTTAGATATTTCCTTGCTGAGCTGCTTTATTAAAACCACACTCAGCAAATCACTTTATTAAGGAGCAAAATCATTAAGAGACTCCCTGGATTTTCGTGGGAGTGTCTTGATGCATATCCACCTCTCACACATGGTGTGCATCTCAGGGTTAAGGGAAAATTGCAAAAAGCTGGCAGGACACCGTCTGTGTTGGCATCACTACTACAGTTTTTGAGTTTTGAGTTACAGTTTTGAGCTAACAAACCACAATACTGCCACACGAAAAAAAAAGTAAAGGATCGTGCCTTGAACCCAGCCAGATGGAATATGGAGACAGCTCAGGAGAACTTGCCAAAAAAATCTGTGTGTGCATGCATGTGTGTGCACAAACCCTTGATAAAATTAAGCAATCTCTTGAAATTCCTCCACTTCAAGAAGCTTCAAATCAAACGCACTTTCACTTGCCAACACCAAGAGAAAGTTATCACCATTTATATTCACATACACATAAGTTCCATCCAGATGGTTTTACACACTGTTTCCTGTAATCTAATGCATTTTTCTGCTTGTGAATTACAGAGGGACGATCCTGGTTATGACAATTATATTCACACTTGTAACTGCCCGATAAGGGCACAGGTAAAGCCAACACATTAGCTTCAAACTTTCCACTCTTACTAATTATCTGTTCTTTGTAGTTGGTCACCTTGTCACAGGACATTATTTCTATCTTAAACGTGTGAATAAAACTTTCTAGAATAGCAGAATATGGAACAAAAAGCGTGTCATCCTCACAGAAATACATATTAATTTCTGGAAGACTGGGAACCTGATTACACAAACGTTTCTGGATAGGGAATCATTCCTTCCATCACTGACACAAAGCTGAGCCTCAGCTGGCACTCATCTGCATAACTCCCGTGCCTCCTAGGAAGATACAGCAGTTTACACAAGCTAAGAGGATCTGAACTTTTGCTTCTTGTGTCTCTGCTGTATTCTCCTATTGTCATGGCCTTTTTACCTTGCATAAATATGTGTTAATTAGCTTTAATTAGGATAATTGCATCGTAGCTATTCTACTCACACTTTCAATGGTATTAAAGAGATTCAGCCCCTTTAGATTTTTGCTAATGATGCTGGTTCACATGGAGAGCAATGTAATATTATCAGGTCTGATATAAAAATCTTTTTTTTGGAAAGAATTAGGAATTTGGTCATGTCCTAAGGCTGAATAAAGGTCAAAATCTCAATTTTTTACAAAAACTGAGATAAAGCTAGGTATATACCTAATAAAATCGTGAAACAAGACACATAAGAAATGTGCATTAGAGCAGGTAGCAGAAGAAAATGACAATGCTGTTGAAAGACTTTATCCAATGGATTACATTTTTAGTAACACCAGTAACAATATTCTCTAATCTCATTTGGTCATGTGCAAATCAACTATTTTTAACAAAGATAAACATTGTACAGGAACAGAATAGAATAGTTCAGCTGGGAGGGTCCTACAAAAACCATCTACCCATACTGCCAACTTCCAGACGACAAGAGAAATCCTTGGCTGCCCAAATGTTTTCTTTAAGCAGGCTGGGTGGGCAGGAGGCTGTGCTAAGCCATCTTTTGACTCTGCTCACTGTGGCTGTTGGAAATCAATTTGGGCTTTATTATAGAGAGCCATCTCAGGCCTGATCAAATTTGGGTTTGCTCCAGAAAATCCTTTCATAGCTTTGGGCTTTTGCTGCAGTTGGTGCCCCATCCACTGAAATAAACAGGAGAGTGTTTACAGCTGGCTGTGTTGCCTCAAGATTCCCTGTAAGCAAAAAACCCCTGGGTGCTGGGTTAGAGCAGTTTGGGAGCTGTGGGAAGGAGGCTTAGCAAGAACCATTCACCCAGTAATTAATAACACACAAATGTCTAATGACTTCTACTCCAGGTTATTTTATTAAGCGGTGCAGTGGTGCTGTGTTACCAAGGGGCCCTGCACTCCTGCCCAGGGCTGGCTCAGTTTACAGCCCCTCTCACACTCTCAGATATGGATTCACCAGCCCCACGGATGTTTCACCACTTCAGCAAAACCAGCCCTGAATTCATCACTGCAGCAACATAATGTAGCTTGGCACAACTGTATTATAGTATTGCATTCTTGTGCTGTAGTTAAGGCCTGTCAGCAATTTCATTATTGAGTCCTATTTTTAGCCGTTTGTAACTTAAAAAAAAAAAAATAAAAGCATTTACAGTTCAGGCTTAATCTGAACATTATTTTTTCTCAGTGGGAAATGTAATGACATACATTCTATGTGTGTATGACAGTACAAGTAGTTCCTTCATCTACATAAAAAATCTGCTGACTTGTGTTTCCTTATATTTTTTCTGTGATTTACTGTTATTCTCAAATGGATTCTAATAAATTTGCAGTTTATTGCAAAACTTTCATAGTGACCCAGTAGTACTAATGTGGATTAATGTTATACATGGGCTCCATAAAGCTGAACGTTCAGAGTGCAGCAGTCAGTGATACAGGGGATATTGAGCTGATGATTATTGATGAAGACATTCCCCTTGACTTCATGGGTGTGGTATGTACCATGACAACCTTAAGCATCATGAAGAAAAGTTTTCTTGTGCCAAAAAATAAGCAGGATTTTATCCCTCTCCATAAAAACACAATGTAAATCCAAAATAATCCTTGGATGAGCTCTGAAGATTTTAGTATCCAAATTGATTAAGAGCCACATTTTCTATCTGCTTTCTATACAAAATGATTTTACCATCTATTTTGTGTTATGTGACAAATTCTGTCATGAACTGCATCTCTGGAAATCCAAACTGACTTAAGGCATCCTGGTGGACTGCTGCCAGCTCACCCTGGTGTAACAGAGCTCACAGACTGCCCTCTCCACCTTGAAGGTGAAAAAGCATTTTTCATGTGATGGCTGAGATTACAAAACTAAAGACAATGCACAACTTGTACAACGAGACACAATTCATCTATATTTTGTTTTTGGAACAAAGGCTTGCTTTTAAAGGTGGCAATTACAAGTAATTGCATCTCTAATAGTGATATGTAGCTCAATTATCAAGGCCTTCCTGTAGAAGTGAAAACAGAAGTACATCCAATACCTTGCTTTTTATTTATTTGCTAACATTTTTGTTAATTTATTTATTTTGAGCTTTCTACACCTGCTTAAGCTGACTCCATAATGACCTGTTCTAATGCAACGCTGATGGGAATGTTTATTAATGGCTACTTAATTGCAGAATGTGCCAAAGAGCATTATAAATGTAAGAAACCGGGATAATTAGATTAAATGTTAAACACTGAATTTATGCTTGATAATATTCAAATATGCAAAATCTGCTCAAAACCAGAAGTTCTTCATGCAGCAAGTTCAGCACATTTTCAGGCCAGTATTTGCTATGGAAGCAGCTTCACATCTCAGTCACCTCCTCACAGGAGTTCCCTTAGCTGGCACAGCTTTAGCTGCAGTCTGCTCCCACATCTCTCTATAAAAGTCAGTGGAAAAAGGAGATTTTTCAACAATAAACAGAGATACAGGCCAGCAGCAGAAAACATGCAGCAGCATCAGTTTGTGCTAAAGCATCAATTTTGATTAGTGACTGGCCAGTAGCTCCAAGATATTTTTCAATCTTAGCAAAGCTTCTTGTATTTTACACAGTTTCTGCTATTACCCTACAAACAAGGGTTTGTATTCCTCAGATTTTTGTAACCATTTTTACCAGGGAAAGTTTTTCACACATTCAGAGCTTGGCTTTCTTAGAGCTGCTCCTCTCCACCAAAACATACATCCTGAGGGACTCTAGCAGGTGATGAGAGAGACAAGACCTGCCCAGCATCAGCAAAGCTGATGTTTGAAACAAGTTTGTAATTTCGATTTCTCCATTGCTCTCAAGCTCCCATTAAACACTTGATGCTTTATGACACTGAGAGACCTTGTTCGTTTTCCACAGGCACAGTGAGACTGTGGGGAAAACATTGGGCGCGTGCTCCCAAAACAAACAAGCTTTGTGTGCTGTGATTTCGTAGGTGATGGGCCATGACTCCTTTCCCAGAGGTGGCTGACAGGGACCAGCCGTGGCAGTGTCCCCAGAACGGAGCTGTGTCCCCAGAACGGAGCAGTGTCCCCAGAACGGGGCTGTGTCCCCAGAACGGGGCTGTGTCCCAGCCCGGGTCCCGCAGGGTGCCAAGGGACAGCAGCCCCAGCCAGCTGTGCCAGGGGTCAGCAGGCTCCGGCCAGCTGGTGCTCACAGCCCCTCTCCTTCTCTGCCAAAACCACTCAAACAGTTTCATGATTTTGAAAGTATTAAAAAATCTGCTATATCTGATTGCCTAGATGGGAGAAATGTCGTGTTGTGGACAGTTGCATATGGAGACAAGTTCCATATTACTGTCACAGAAGGAGCCTGTGTGAATGCCACAGCAGAGCTGCAGGAAAATAGTGCTGGCAAGTGGGGCTGTCCTGTCATTTTGTGGAGGATGAAGATCTATATGAGTATATTTTTTCTAGGGAAAG
The DNA here is from genome assembly GCA_013397915.1 of Daphoenositta chrysoptera. Classification (NCBI taxonomy): domain Eukaryota; kingdom Metazoa; phylum Chordata; class Aves; order Passeriformes; genus Daphoenositta; species Daphoenositta chrysoptera. Next base: position 367,449 of record VZRO01002488.1, read on the forward strand.
GATGAGCAGGCACACACTGTGTTGGCAGCCCTGTACATTTTCAGCACTTTTTTTACCTACATAACTAATGCAGACTCTAATTCGGTGTTCTCAGATTTTCATCAAAGCAGCAAGAGCTTTACATTGCAGAGCAGCAAGGAGCTGCCAGGCAAATACCATCCTAACAGCAAAAGTGCAACTTCTTTGTCTGTGCCAGAGAAACTCCTTTTTCCACACCTTACAAACAATTCTTTTACTTTAATTGTCCCCAGAGATGGAATCAGTCTTAATAAACCACGACTTAAGATCTATCCTCACTCTGAAAAAGACTTTTCTATGTATAAATTTAAATATGTTACATCATAACATAAAAGAGATTTTATATATATAAATATATATATATATAAGCTCTATCAGACATATATATGCTTGTATCCACATCACCCTATTTACTGTCATGAATGAATTCCTTTTTAGATTAATTGTTTACTTTCTGTCAGGTCATTCACCCTATGGCAATCAGTTCTGTAGTTTAATTACCTGTTGGGAAGAACAGCCCCTCTTGGTAAAAATAATTGGCTAACATTTTCATGGGGAAATTTATGTCTCCAAGAAGAGTTTTGTTTTTTTTTAAATCTCTGCTAGAGAGAAGAAAAAGAAAATAGAAAAAGTTGATGATTCACAATTCATTTCCTCAACCTGCTGATAATTTTCTAGGCTCCTGTTAGATCCTTACTGCAGTCATCAGTTTTCCAACACAGCGAGCTCTAGCCCACTTAGTACTTGCTACAAACAGATGCCATTTCATTTTTATGGTCATTCTCATGGCCTTCCTGCTATCTTTTCTAGGTTTCCTGCAGCCTTATGAAAATAGAATGTGGAATTCTGTACAGTATACACATTTACTGCTGATAGATACAGCAATATAATGATTCATGCTGGTTTGTTCTCTTTCTGTCCAAAACAGCAATCAAATTGTTCCATATTAGGAAAGGATGACTGTGATATCGTAGAATTCCCCTGTTTTTGGGGTTTTTTCCCTTGGTGGCTATAAGTTTGATTGTCAAATTCGCCATCTAAGGAAGAGACCCCGATGGGAGTGTCAGAAAATGAGTTATGCCACTACTGTGCAGTGGAAGAAAACTCCAGGTTTCCATAGCTCTGAACTTGTGTAACCTACTACTGGACCAGTGTGGAAAAAGATCCTCACAAAAAAAATCTCTTGAGGGACCACAAGGAAATCTTTGGCTTTGCCAAAAAATGCTTGCAGGGTTGCCACTCGTGTTGCTTGCAGAAGGAAGATAATGTGCATCAGTTTTCTGTACTGTCAGTAGGGCATTTTTCATCGCCACATAATCTATTCATAAATCTAATGATCCATAAACTTGTCCATGGCTTGAACAAGAAGTGTCCCTAAGCATGGGAGCAGACCTATTAACAAGCAGAAGTGGTGCACATGTAGCACGACCAGGGGCCACTGCCAGCACTGACCTGGCCTGGCTCTGGGCTTGCTGGAGCTGGCTGCTGCTGGGAGTACAGACACAGACACACTCAGGCATGACTATATCGATAGAGATATATTAATAATTATTTTTAAAACCCTTCTAAAGGATCAGGATTAGCACCTCACAGGTGATGAAGAACTCATTATCAGGATCACAGCCCTTAGAGCGCTCCGTCGCCTGTCTGGCACACAGACAAAAATAAGTATGCTGCTGCCTGGGTTAGATTCTGCAGAATATTAATGGCTCTCATACTCCACACTCTCCTGGATTCATATCTTCCCCAGGAGTGGGAAGACACAGGTATTTCTCATTTAGCCTTTCCTTTCACAACATCCAACAATATTCCCCCCCAGACGCAGAGATGTCGCATTCCGCAGGGCAGGCCAAGGGCAAAGCTGCTACAGCCCTGGCAGTTCCACAGAAAAACTGGTCTCAGGAGGCAGGTTTGGGAATAGGGGCACTTCATTATTTCAGCTAGATGCAGGTGGAGCTGAGGAAGGAGCTGTGGGTCACCCAGTGAAGATGGATGTGGCTGGGGCACGCACCGTGTGTCCCCGCATGTCCCAGCCCAGCTCTGCCTGCTGGCACAGGGACTGCCACGGGCAAGTGGCTGAACCACAGCAGCGGTGAGGAACAGCCTGAAAAACGTCTTGTGTCTTGTTCCACTCGGTGAAGGAAATGTAGGATAAATACAGCATCCCTTCTCTTTTGCAGCAGACAAGTGTCCTCTTCACAGAAGACACCAAGATGCGAGCAGTGGTCTCCTGGTAGGAGCCACTGCAGGATGAGGGCAACCTGCATCCCTGGAGAGCCCAGGGAAGGGTCCTGGGTGGTGCCTGTGGGTGTTTGTACCTACCTGGGTGTGAGGTCAGAGCACAATCCCCAGTTTCCTTAGAAGTAATAAATTAGGCAAAAATACTTACATACAAATCAATTTATTCATATACTATTCATTCATTCATGCATAAAACAATATTGCATGTTAATTCAGGTCCACAGTGCCAAGGCAACACTTCCCCCTTCCCCTTCTGAAGCAAAAATATCACACAGTACATTTAACTTACACTTTTAATGACAGAGCTGTACAGATTTCAGATATGTTTTAAAACCTCCAGAAAAGATGCATCACACTTGTTTGTCATGCTTGAGCCTAATGTGATTTGAATGAGAGGAGAAATTAGGCCTGAAAACGAATATATTTATTGTAATAGACAGGAAATATTAAGTACAAGTATTTGTATGAGATATAAAACCTGTTGTACCTATAACAGGAGGGGGGAATGGTGTAGATGAGTCAGGGATCTGTTGGTGACCCTGTGGCAAACGTAGCTGTGTTCTGCTGTGCCAAGGAGCAGTGACAGCAACACAGGAACCAAAGTTCTTTGCTAGAGTTTCATACTTCATTAATAATATCCCAGGTCTTGAAAAGGAATCTTTTTCCCAGTATGAGAGGAAATTAGTTCCCTTGCTGTGCTCTATCACGGTGCCTCCCCGATGCATCATTTTGCATTTACCTCTCCCTCCCTCCCACGCTCCAGGGTAACCAAGCAAAGGTGGGTTTGGCAGATTTTCACGCTGCCTCACAAGAGGCAGATAATCATGATTAAATTCCTCACTCTCCCAGCTCTAGGGTTTTTTTTTACATAGTTTTTCTAATCATAATTGGATCATCTGAGAATTGGAGCTCTTTTCCCCCTCTCATTTCTAGTAACCAGAATCACTCTCTCTTTTTTTCTTTTTTTCTCCCCAGAGATAATCCCTGGAGATGGGAAAGGTTTTCTGTTGTGGTTTTCGCTTCCATGTAAGCTTTGAACAATGACTGCTGAGCTAGCTTTGACAGGTGTTAAAATATCTTGGAGCCGGCTGAACATTCGTATTGATTAACTAATACATGGACAGAGGTTTTTTAGAACTGATTGCTTTACACTGTTTCAGAAGGAAGTGGAGGAAATATGCTACATTATCACTTTCTTTCTCATCCATTTTCATGTACTAAATTCCATGTTCATACAGTTCAACTACTAAGCTGTCAGAGACCAGAAAATAGTGAAGAATGTAGTTATGTGCTTATTCAGAAGATTGAATCTCACTGTTTATTGCAGCTGTTTATTCATGATATAGTTAGGCAGAAATATACAGCTTATGGAAAAGTTAATAAATTCCTGAGACAGTCCTAAATGATTGATGAATATTTTTCTACCAGTCTATCTGGTAGAAATGCCTTTTCAAAATAGAGAATTATCAAATTTGCAATTATCGGTGTCCCTTTGCCTCATCACTACAGCTAACTAGTAATAATAAATACCAGCCAAAAAGATTTATCTTGTAATCCAAATACCTGATTTTATACCTGTGTTTTATACCTCCCCTTGTGACACGGTCCTCAGTGAAAATGTTCAGTGTAGAAAAGATGCAAGATGAGACCCCTTTAGGAGACAAAGCTGAAATTAATTTATCACAAATGCTTTAACAATGAGCTACATTCACAGCTGACAAGAGGACAGTAGGGCCTGATCCTCCCACTGAAGGGTGCATCGTGGTTTAAAAAGTCAAAACTTGATAGCGCTGAAGTAAATGCTTGTTTTGATCATAAAAAGTGAATATTAAATATTTTATTGTAGAGATACCCCACGGCTACCCTCTCAGTTTGGATTCAGACAGACACATAAAAAATTGAGATATTTAGATCCATTTTGCCCATAACAGTAATACATTTCTCGAAAAGCTAAAATCCTAGCATTTCCAGGCTGTTCATGTGCATAGCAGTACCAAAGCCACCTCCTTCAGAAAATGCTGCATACACATCTCTAAGAAAATACAAATCATCTGCTCCTAATGCCAGCACTTGCCACTAATATAACAGCCAATTCCCACTTGAATTGCTAATAAAAAATGTACAGGTATTGCATGGTATAAAAAACCAGTGTTATCACCAGGCAAAACAGATGTTGATTTTTTTCCTTCACTTATGGCATTCTGAATTCCTGTGTGTTCCCAACAGACAGCCCAGGCCAATGAAAAAGGAAAGACTTATTTTACCTGCACTACATGCCCAATATGGCCCTCACTAGATGGAGGCAAATCCGCCTTTACTCAGGGAGAATTGACTTTACCCTGTGAACAAAACTCCCTTCTGGGAAGCAGAGTTTCCTTCCACGCAAAGGTGGAACAGAGGCACTGAATTTTAACTGACTGCCAGGATATTCTGTGGAACAACTCTTTCCTTAGAGTCATGATTACTAAATCCAAACTTCTTTCTATCTATTTTCCTTTACTGCTACTAAATGAGTATTGTGCTTTAAGTGCCTCTTCTAAGTCAAATTAAAAGTTTGCACTGTCAAGTCATGTGTGTAATGAACTGAACAGTTCTTAAATTTAAAGAACGTCAGTTAATTTTTAACTCAGGAACAATAAAAAGTAAGAATTGGCTTCTTTCAGCCCTAGGGTGTGGCTTCAGATCGCTCTTTTACCTAATTTTGATTATTTGGGTTCTCCTCTTTTCAGAGTTGATTGAAACAAAGCAATTGGGCCCTTACACAAACCTGTTGTCTCTGTTAATGAATGCATGAGTACATGAGAGTTACCATAAAGTCAGTATAACAAAGCATTACCTTTTTTCTTCCTTCTTTTTTTAAATTTTATGTATTAAATAAATAAATTACGAGCTATCCACTCTTTATGACTGCACACAAATCACGACCTTTCAAGACATAAGGGACACACAAGTAAGAACTCCTGCCTTGACCTCTATTGCACCTATACATGAAAGTGAGGAAGAGAATTCTGGTCCTATTTATGTTAATTTAAATTTTAAGAAATATCAATGAATTCAGTTCTATGTCTCTAGATTTACATTGCCATGGCAGATTCATTTTCCCTTTTTACCAGTAAAGGGCCTAACACTGAACCTAACATGAAATTACTACCTGAGCTTCAGAGTTCTATTAAACAGAAACTTACACCAAAGCCTTAAAAAATATGATAAGAAAATAATTCAATGAGTGTTTGCACCATACTAATATTTATTTTATTCACATGCATTTTTTAAAAACAGCCTTCTCTTTGGAATACAAAGATTTTTTCTAGTTGTAATAAAGTCATGTCAAGGAAAAAAGGGGAGACAATGCCAGAAGTTCTTTGTTTTTATTTATTATACATTCAGTACACTTAGTTTTTCAGATAAGCATTAAATGGATGCACTACTTTTCAGAAAACCTTCACTTATTTTACGTTAGTTGAAGTTATGATGCTCTTAGCACAATTTGTGGTAATTTTGTTAAGACTAAGCTTCACTGCATTACCCTGTAGGTCCCTTGTCAAGTCTGAGGAGCTATTTGCACAATTTCATGTAGAATTTTCAAAAATAGAAAATAAATATATTTTCCACTTTCAGGGAAACAATACAAGTCAAAGGGGGGGAAAAAAGTAACAAAGACAGCTAAACCTACTGAGGGAGTCCAGGGAAGTGGTGGGATCAGCGCTCCTGGAGGTGTTCTAAAGGCACATGGGTGCTTTGGGGACACGGTTTAGGGGCGAGCTCAGTGGTGCTGGGTTAATGGCTGGGCTCCATCACCTCAGAGGTCTTTTCCAGCCTGAGCAGGGCTGTGTTCAGGCTCCATCTGCAGGTAATGAACCACGCAGTGTGTCCTGACCCTGCTCAGAGCACCAGGACAGCAAGGTCCTTGCAATCTGGAACCTCCCCAGCAGAGCACGGAGGGAGGGGATGGTCGCACGTTCCAGACACCCAAACCTTCCAGAACCTTCTCCTGCCCTCACTCACCTTTCAGGAAGTGCTGTGGCCAAATACCCTGTCGGGCTTGTCTGGATGGCACTGACATCCAAACCAGGCTGGACCTCCTGCTCACTGCCCACTCCAGCACTGCCTCACCCACGGCTTCAAAGTGCAGACCAGAGCCCACAAGAACATTTTCACCAACCTCCTGTAATGGGAATAAGAGCTGTTAAAGCAGACCAATATTTCACACCTTACTGAGCTGATAACTATGCAGATAATTTACTATAGAAATATCTTTATCTTAATAAAGAACAATTAGATTGGTGAAGTTCATTTCTCACTTTTAAAAAAATGTTCTCTCTTCAAACTGCTCGTCTGAGATGGCCTACATTTGCACATTGCATTATTAGCAAAATGACTGTGATCATTTTAATTTAACAAATGGAAATGCACAAACACCTGCCTTTGTGCTAATGAGCTTGGCCTTTGGAACTCGTGGTGAATGGCTGCAGGTTATTAGACATGCCCAGCAAAACAGTGGCTGCAGCTTCCATTTGCAGGTCTGTAATTCACTGAAGTTATCTCATTTTCCCAATTGGGTCCAATTAGAACAGTGGTGATAAATAACCTTTCATTGTTGGTACATTTAATTCTCCAGAAAAATAGCTGGGAAATGGGTCTGGGGTACTTACACGAGTAGGAAAGAGTGTGTTGTGCATCTTGGGGGTGGGGGATGTGCAGGAGAGAGAAACAGATTTATAAATGTACTAAAAAACTTCCAGTGGGCAATTTAAAGTTGAGATTGCGAGTAGTATAAGATTCTGTAAGTCTCTACAGCATTCTCTGTATATTAAAATAGAAGTTTTTCTTAATAAGAAAGCCTGGAAATGTTTATCTCTATTTTCTTGTGCATCTCTGTTTGTCCCCAGACAGGCTTCCCTTCAGTCATATCATCATAAAGTTTTGCCTTGTAGATGACAACTCCTTGCTTTACAACATTTCAAATCAAGATTACCTGACCTTAAGGAGAAGAAAAACCTTGATTTTTTTTTTCTTTTCTACAACATGTTCTTTATTTCAGCCCCCCAATCCCACCTTTTCTTTTTTTTTAAGAAAAATATTCTATTCCATTCTTTCAGACTTTATCCTAGGGAAATCAGCCTGTTTATCTCAGACTAAAGTGATACTTCAGACAAATCACTCGCATTGAGAGGAGCTGTCCTAGGCCCCTGGCTACTACTGAGCACCAGGTGCTGTCATCTTTTAACTCAGCATTATCAGAAAGCCAGTTTTCACTAGACTGTCCCAGTATTTCAGCATTAAGAAAAAAAAAAAAAAAAAAAAAAAAAAAAAAAAAAAAAAAGAAAGAAAGAAAGAAAAAAAGACAGGTTATTTCCCATAGCCAGGGCTTTCTGCTCCCTGCACTATTTTGTTGATGTTCATTCTGTATTTCTATACATTCCCCCTGAGCACTGAACTGGAAAATAAAACTGAAGCTATTATTCCTTTCTATAAAAATAAAAATCTCACATGCTGAGCACTCATCCGGCCTTCATAACACTCCTTTGGTTTTTCCACATTGTGTGACTGGATGCAAGAAAATAGCTCAATTATCTATTGGACATGGGCACTAATGAGGCCCAGGTCACTCTGAGCTAATTAGAAGCAGCCCAGTTTTTTAATGATTGCAGTCTTAATATAGCTAAGAACCAGGATGGCAGCAAAATTAGTTGGTGCCACTCTTTCTATGCTTCCCATTTTGCCCATTCTGGCATGTAAATTCTTCCTTATTGTTACTCATGGCTGACTGCCCCACTAATGAATGTGATTTCTCCAGTCAGATGTTTATGAAAATGTCGTGCCACTCCATGCAAGATGCAGCCACTGAAATGACCCTCCTTCAGAGCAAAATTGTTCAGTCCCAGGGATTCACAAACAGAAAGACTAGTAGGAAACTGTATCAGTTGTGATACTCCAAATTGTCCTGGTCACACAGAGCTCCTAGGATAATTGTTGCTATGTCCTGTTTGATTTTTCTTGTAACTCTTGGAGCAATGCAATTAGTGGCGATATGAACATTAATTGACCTAACCACTGAATCAGAAAGGCAAGCCCTGGAGAGGGACTGGGAGAGTGACAACCCTGGAGGAAAAACCCTGACATTTCTAGTTAGTGTTTCCACAAGCAGGTAAGCAAATGAATAGAAATTGGACTGTGTCACCACGTGTAGATGTCCCATTAACAAGCCCTGGGGAAATATTTTCTAGGAGCATCAGCAAGTGTGTTTTACGTGGCAAGCAAGCTGCCATTCTGGGGAATTGGTGGTTTTCATGCACAGTCAGGAAGTCACGGTCCCTTGTTTATGCACGGCCAGGCTGTGTCCCATTCCCAGCTGTGCCCCATTCCCAACTGTGCTTTAATACCCTCAGAAACACAACTGACAACTATTCTGCTCCAGAGAAAAATGCTATTTCAGAGCTCAGTCCAACACATTGAGGGACATCTACCTGCTCAGCTTTAACCCATTGTATGTGGAAAGAAAACTCGCTGATTTCATATTAACCCTATTCAAATACCATGAGATTATATCACCATATCATAGAAACATAGAATGGTTTGGGTTGGAAGGCACTTTGAAGATTATCTAGTACCAATGCCCTTGCCATGGGCAGGGACACCTTCCACTGGACTGTGGCTTCCTAGCTGGCAACACCAACCATTTCAAGTCTTAATATTCCATAAAGTACACTTAATCATCATGGTGCAATTTTTTTAGGGAGTTCAGTCCTTTTAGGTCTCATTTGTGGTTTCGTTCAGACTCCTCCACACAGTGTCAGCTCCCGAGGCAGCCTGTCCAGAAGAGCAGCTCCTGTGACAGTCCCTGTGTATCTTATTTTACCTTATCTCAGCTCTCAGCCGAGGAGCCTCTCATCACCAAGTCCTGGATGGGTCTGAACAAATGACAGATGTGCAAATGTCCTGCCAGGAAGGACAACTGTGCTCTCCCACATCTTCCCAGCTCTTACACACCTTACCTACAGGAAGCTTGGTCAGCTTTACCTGTCACCCCTTACAAAACCTTTTAAGCATTTGAGACCACCTTCATTGCCACACTGACAATGCAGGGAATTTTTGTGGTCTAATATCTATCCTGTCTTGTAATTAGGCAATCTGGAGGACTGGACATTCCCACCACCACCATCCAGATGGATTATGAGGGATTTGGAAGCGTGAGGTTCAAACCAGCCCATCTGTGCCAGGCTCTGCATGCGTGGCAGGCGGCAGAGGACGGGGACAATCTGCTCTGGCCCCCTGCACAGCTCCAGGGTCCTGCTTGGTCTGCCTGGAGGGGTCTGTGGGGCTCTTACAAGGCTGCCAGAACCTCTGCGGAGTGCCCGAGGGGCTGGCATGTCCTTCCCACTGCCACCTGCCTGCTGCAGAGCCCTTCTCACGCTGCTGACAGCGCCACAGGAGGGCTGGCCCGAAGGCAGCCGGGGTGTTTGTCCCCCTCACCAGGGACAGGGACAGGGACAGGAGGCCAAGGGGCTCAGGGAGCTCTGCAGGCAGATCTCTCCACCCTCAGACTGTGAGGGAGCATCAGAGCAGGTGCTCTTCCCTCACCACTTTTGCCATTGCCCTGCCCTTTCCATACCTGAAATCTCCTGCCTGTCACAGACTTTTCCATTGGATATTCACACCACCAGCTTTAGGAACCTACTTTAGCTGGCTAATTTAAGAGCTTGGGTCCGTCTCATTGGGTACTAACAACAAGTTGTAATTAAATGACATTTTCTATGCTATATTAAACTCTTTCAGTCAAAAAATATCTCATTGAAAAATCAGGAAATAAGTCCCTAGGGCTATCATTATCCATCTGCTTTCCTACCAAGTTTAGGCAACCGCAAATTTTAAAATAAATGTAATACAGGATGCTTCCTTCTCTTATGTTGTTCGTGATAGGGACCAAGCTATCTTTCATGTTGCCCTCTTGGAGAACACAAGTATCAGAGTTATTATTTTGCAGCAGAGTGTCCCCAGCCAGCCATGAAGGCAGAGATCTCCCTCATTCCCAGGTGGCCTTTGACTATTTACAACCCAACACTGAGCTGCTCCTCAGCATCTTACAGATGCACAAAGGAGGGAAGCTGGTTACATCCGCTTTGAACTGGCAGGTGAGAAAATAGTTGACAGCTGATATTCAATCGAAATAAACAGAAACAAATCCGTTTGGAAAGTCTGAGAGATCAAAGTGGGCAGGTTCAGTTTTGGGGAGGCCAATAGGAAGGTGAGGGGTTTTCTGTCATCTAGATAAGTTTTTGCATGACCATGACATCCTTCTTTTAATTGCAAGCAGTACAAAACTTGAGTTGGAATGACCAATTCTGCTCACCCAGGAATGCATGAAGCACCCCAACACTGCTTAGGAAGAAGCTGAGAGGCTGGGGAGGGAGAAAATTAGCAGACTTTAGGCAGTTTAGGAATAGATTAAATCATGCAAATGGTCATAGTGTCTCTCTGCATTGTGTACACAGGCAAGCCCCCATGGCAGCTAGCCAGGCTGGCTGCCTAAAGCTGGGAAGAAGGAAAATTCCCTCCCAGGAGCAGCCCAAAGCTCATCAATAAGAAAGAAACCACCACCCTGGGAGTGGAGCAGGAGGTTTGCAGGAGCAAACTCAAAGGACTGAAGGAACCAGAAGTGGGTCACTGACATCTGAGCACAAAACTGTTAAGCCTGAAAATGCTTCCATTTTTTCAGTGCAAAGCACAGCGGAGTCCAGATGTTTAAATTCAGTTCTTTAGACAATGAGGATGACAGCAGCTACAATCCTGCGAAGTTTCTTTCATCTTTCAACACGCTCCATGGATATGTTTCAGAAAAACTTCTAAAAAAAAAAAGGAACTGTGCCTCATTCCTATTATGCTTTATGGTTACACGTCCTCACTCACCTCCCAGCAGCAGCCACCTCTTGGAGCTGCATTGTAGCAGGGTTTCCATGGTACAGCTTAGGGCAGTGGGTGATCATTAATCTTTGTGCTTCAGTTACTTAGTCCTTAGTCCAAATTTAAGCCCATAGAGACCATTTGTTTCACGCAGGTATATCAAAATTAAGATTTGAACAGCACCCACTTGACATTATTAAACTACAAGTTTTGCCGTTTAGCTTCAAACACAACCATGAATATAAATTATAAATTATAAATAGACACTTAAATATTCCTATCAATTGCTATTAATCAAAAATCATGAAAGGTAAGCTTTACCTCTGGGGTCAGGATGGACCAGTTATTTGAAAGATAATTCCGTTGGCACACATCTTCCCCTCCTCTTTGCTGTATGCCTCTCCTCGGGGTGTGCACTGACATCAGAGCCTGCAGAAACTGCTGAACTTTCCCTGCACAACTTTCTGGCCTTAATTGCAGCCTGTAAAGAGTTGGAGCTGCTGCCACCTATAGACAAGCATCAAACACAAAAATGGGTTTGCTGCTGGAAAATGGAAGGGCAAACTGACACAAAGTTGTTAATATTCCCTGTAAATGGATTGTTCACCCCATCATTATTAATGCCAGGCTTTGTGCTAATGAGCCACATTAAATGTTTATGGCCCAAGACAGAATCTGCAGAAAACATCCAGTACTTCTTGTACTGGTCCTTCTGTTGTCAGAGCTAATGAAAAATAAACCCCAAATTTCAGTAACATATTGGTTACTATGCTCAGCATGTTTAACCCATAAAGAAAATTCATTTCTATGTTTTAGCTCTGTCAAATAACCAAGTATGGATTAACCTTTGATATAGATTTTAGCATGCCTGAATCTTGTTGTCTAAGGACTTAGCAGGACGGTGCAACATTTTTTGATTGACTCACAGTAGCTGTACATAGATTATTTAAAAGTACATTACAACCTCTCAGGAAAAAAAAAAATCTAGTGTTGTAAAATAATGCAACAATCTTGTCCTTTTTTCTTCGCATATTATACCTGTGTAATCTAAACAAGTGCAGAATGGAGCCATTTACAAGATGAAATAAACACAATTCTCGATATTACTGCAAGACAGCAGTAGAATAAATTTCACTGTAATTTCCACTGCTGTTGTTTCTGAAATGCAAAAAAGTGATAAATGAGTATCTATCTCATATAAATCATTTTAAGATCATCTGGAATCACTAAATCTAACATTTTTAAGCATAATTTTTCAAAGTTTTATTTTCCTTTTTACTACATATTAGGGAGTTGGAAGGTCAAAATTCTCAGTGATTATTTATCTTGTTTCCTGACAGATGCTGAGTACCTAATACTCCTTTCAGGTTCTTGGGTTCAGGGGCTACTGTAATATGTGCAAAAATAAAATCTGAGATAGCTCAAGTTGGGCATCCAAAATCCCGAGCTTCACAAACCCCAGGCCGTGTTTACAGTAAAGGTCCTCCTCCTTTGCCACGGAGCACAGAGCTGGCAGAGAGCAGGACACATTTGCTGAGACAGGGATACACCTCACACAGCTGAGTTAGGCTCTCAGATCAGCTGAAAAGAGATGATCTTAAAAAATAACAATACTAATTGTGAGAGATGAAAAGATAACTTTAAACATGCTGTAGACAAGATTTCTTTGTCACAAATGTTCAGGAAATCACAGTCTCCCGAGCTCTTTGAAGAACACTGAAAAGGAAAGGAAACCAGGAATTGTTTCATCTTCCAGTCTTTCTGAAATGGAGATGTGCTCGGCTATGAATAGCTCCACTTTCCCTCTATTGCTGGAAACATTCCCAGCCTGTGACTTATTCTGGAAGAGCAGAGCAGGACCATCCTGACAAGGTTCTAAAGAGCTTATTTGGTCTGTGCTTGAAGCAATAAGAACACTGCTGGGCAGCCTGTGTGAAGAAACTAAAGGAGTTGGAAAATAGGGAAAAACAGTTCCTCAGAGAGCACATGGCAAGGAGTAAAATACTTATAAACCAAAAGGCAGAAGGGTAAAAGGAGTCCCCCAGTCTCAGGAGTGCTGGATGTGCTCTATTCCCTCTCCAGGTAAAATATATTTTCCCTGTATGTCTTTCTGCCTGTCCTGCTCTGCTCCCTTGAGGGTCTGGTTGGTCTCATCCCAAATCCACGACTTTGCTGTGCATTTCCATGAAAACATCTTTATTCTGGGAAGTTCCAGAAGTATATTAAAAATTACACTGAGCTTCAGTAAATGCATAAAATTGTTCATCAGAGAACCCTAAATTGTTTCAGTAGCTAGAACTTTTCTATAAACATGCATCTAGTTTCTTTTGGCTTAAATCATGCGTTTTCCCATGTTATGACAGAGATAATTCCTTTATCAATACACTAAGCACACATACAAGTCTGAGTCATTAACAGCACCACATGTTCAGTTTGTACAAACTCAATTTGTGTTAAAAGCTATATTCAGACATTTCCCAGCACCTCCACTTTAATGCAATACTGGGACACCATCTTCAGAATTTTTATTTTTGGCATTTTAGGGACATAATTACCCACCTCATTCATCTAGTATTTTATTAAGTGTCAGTCATGTTCTCAAGCTCCTCCTTACTTCACCTGACAACAGTTGAAATCCATTTTTTGGGACTCCACAATATTAATAAAATATGACATATTTGTTACCTGAACACACCTGGCATGTTCTAGTGCATTTCTGAGAGTCTTCTTGCTGCAAGCCAACAAAAATTGGCTTGAAAAATCTCTTCAATGCCTGTTACTTTGTGTGCAGGTCTTCTGCTCTAATATATCTAGCAAGTTTGGGTAGGCTTTGAAAGTTGAAGTTTTGAACATCCATCAGCTCAAAACTGTTGATGATCTGCTTGATACAATCATGGATGTGTTCTCCATGGGAACCAAAGGAAGAATACGTAGCTGAGCTTCCTATTTATGAAGGCAGGATAGCAGAAAATTTTCCAGTTGTGGGGCTCAGTCCTTTATTCTTCCTTCAGTCTAGTCTCCTGTTGATTTAAAAAGCAGTTTCAGTTCTTTAGAAAGCAGAAAATGAGGATGTAATTGTGGAATACATTATTTAACTGCAAAGCCACTAGCACTGGACAAACACAGTCAAAACAAATCTAGAAAATAATTAAATGAACACAGTTTTTTCTTTTACAGAATAATTTTTATACAACTTATTTCATAATAATAGATAACTGTACTGATAGCAGTGGGATTATGAGCACTTTGTTTGATTTGTTTGATCATGTGCAAAATTGTAGCTAAAAACAGTGAGTGGTTTTAACATGGTGTGTTTGTTAGGATTAATTAGAATGAATTTTCTATTCCAGGGAATAGTATCCTGCCTGCTCCAGGCCTATTTTCTGCAAACAGAAACAACCCCACCAAAAAAAAAAAAAAAAAAAAATCAGTCCTTGCCCAGGAGAAAAGAGGCATGTCCCTAGGGAGAAAATGGAGAGAGCAATATATTGATGGAACTCCCTCCTAAAGTAATAGTGGAGCACAGGGAAGAGCAAAGATCATGACAGAGAAGAGATAACAAAGAGGGAATAATTTCCTGAGGATAAGAGACCTGTTTAGATTAGACAAAGTCAAAGAACAGTATTTGCAGTTACAAAGCCTATCAACTTGAAAGGGAAAAAAACACAAACTGCAGGCTTAATTATATATAGAATTCTCAAATAAAGCAGTTACAGCTAAAGTGCATTAAATAAAAATACACAACAAACTCTTCCTCAACTTCTGCTATTACTGGGCCTCATGCTGTTTTTAAAAGCACTGAACATCCCTACATTTCACTGCACAAACGATACCTTTGCAAGAAAAGCAGGATTAAATATCTGCCATCCAGCAGGTACAGTGGGTCCTTCTGTCAGAGGCTTAAAGCACATTGGCAAAACGAGAGTGGTCAGGAGAGACTCAGGTTGATGCACAACAATGTGAATTCCATTTTATTAATCCCAGAGCTCAGTCCTGGGAGCTGCTGTCACAAAGGGAGAAAAATGCAGTAAGAAAACTGAATGGGACTAGGGACCTGTGATTACACGAGAAAATAAAACAAGTTCCCCTTGTATGATTTATCAGCACAGCTACTGAGTAGCCATTTCTAGCAACTATAGCACAAACTGCTTAATACTGGATGTTTTTCTCAAATGTCCAGTGGCTGAAGGCAGGTACTTGTGGGAGGATGCCAGGGTTCAGCACAGGAAAGAACAAAATGCACTTCTGTGCCTTGGGATTGCACAGAACTGTGGAAAATACAGTTCATCTACCCTTGGGCATGTTAGAGTTGTTTAAAAATGTCGCCTGACTCCTGCAAACTTGGCTCTGTGTGATGTTCCCAACACCGTGAGTACAATGTGATATTTTCTTCTTCATGGGCAAGATGAGACTTGTTCAAACTGTGCCTAAAATTTCACACATAGATAATGAAACAATCAAATCATGGCCTCTGGAATACCTTTGTAAATGAGGGGGGGTTTGTTGTTTTCTTGGTTGGTTTTTATCCCAGATGTATTTTCATGTTAATTCACATCAGTGAGGAGCACCTTGAATCAGAGCCACTGACATCTCTGTGCTCCCAGTTTGGCAAGTTAGAGCAAAAGTTTCAGTGCCTTAGCCCTTAAATTTTTTCCACTTTCTTAGAGTGTAATTGCATCTAATTGTACATTTTGAGCAAATACACATAATCACATCATTATGACATGTAATTACCTTATTGTGTTGTGTAATTAAGTAAATTACACAAGAAATTGTGCAGAACTTTAATAAAATTTTCCAAAAAGAAGTTAATCTTTTCTGCAACTGACAGAAGAAGCCATTTTCACTTCTAATGATCATAATCAATTTAGCATTTTCTACCCTAATTAGCGGGCACTCTGCAGGCACGTGCAGAAAATGCACATTCAAGTAAAGTGCTGGGTGATGACATTTGTGACGTTCATGCATATTTGCTGTGTGGAAAGACAAATATCCTCATGTATTTAATGACCAGTTGCTATGGAAAACGCAATAACAGGAGAATTCATGTATATATTAAATGTGTTCTGTTGATAACCTTAAAAATTCACTATAATAGTGGTTTTATCAGTATGGTTCAAAGCACACTGTTACCTGTAAATGCTCATACATGTGTTTCATTACATAGCTTAGCTTAGGAGCTGTCCTTCGATGGAAGGAGACTTTCCCCAGGCAAGGGAATTTATTTATTATCACAGCTGATTTTTGTTATTGTCACAGGAAAAGTTTGTATATAACCCAATTATATATATGTTTTATATACACCCAAGAAGAGAGTTAGGAATTTAATACTGGCAAATATAAAAACACACAAGTCTCTTTAACATCACATAGTCAAGCAACACAGGACTAAAGAAAAAAAAGTGACTGGTGGGATTTAAAAGAGATTCTTGAGACACAGAAAAGGCTTTTCCCAAGATTTTTGGTTGCGTTTTTCCTCCCTGGCAAACAACACAGTCATGCCCAATGTGCCAGATTAGGCATTGTCTGTAGACATCTCTAGGAGAGGTTTCTGCACCTCCTTTAGAAACTCTTCAGTGCCATCAAGGCAAACTCTGTAAAGCACCAATGGTTTCTAAACAGGGTTTTCTACACAAATACAGAAAAGATCATGCGTGAAGGTGACACAAATGCACCTTTTAGTCACAAGTTTCCAGCTCACCTGTTGATATTGACAGTGATTTTAGGAACAGCTGATTTATATCCAGGAGTCAGGAGCTTTATACTTTATACTCTTTATATTCTTTATGTTTCCTGAAGGCAACAAAACCCCAAACTACCATAAATTGAATCCACATGCTTAGGAGCTACTGCCTCCAAACAGCATGTTTCATTTAGCAAATATTTTGAGAAGTAAGGTCAACATAGATTGAGCATTGAAGAAGTGCTTTAGAAGATGCAGTAAACAGAGGAGAGATACACACAGAACATTCGACAGAGCAAATAAGTGACAGAGAACATTTGACAAATACAAAACACTTTTCAAGGTATAAAAACCAGATTTTGTTTCTTCCTATGTTACAAAAATAAACTGCAACTAAAGAATACCACCAATTTAAAAAATCATTTGGCACTGCGTATTTAACTTAAGAGGAAAATGGGTATTTTCCATACACACTCTGCAGCTATCTGAACAAAAATTGACACCCTCATTAGAAGGCATGAAATCTCAGTTGTTGCTAAAACTGTCTAAAAGCAGAATGAAGAAAGAAAGAAAAGAATCTGGGGTGACACGAAGAATGTTACAATCAACCAAAACAGAGGCTGAAACTCAAATTCGCTTTTGCAGTTTCCAGTTATCAAAACTTGACACCTCTGTCACACCAGCATTCCAGGAAGAAAAAAAAATTAGCACTTCAAACACCTCCACCCACACCATCAAACACAACTTCCATCCACAACAACTCTTGTCAAATATCTTTTTTTGTCTTCTTAATGGTATTAGCTCAACCTAGATTGCATTGGGGGAAGAAAACCCACCACATAGGCCATCTGAAAAATAGAGATATGGCCACATATCAATGTGGTGCTATAGAAATGGATCTTTGAGTCACTTTCTAATAGACTCAGACCATTAGAAAAACTTCAAGAAAAGTCACAGAAAGAATTTGGCAAGAATAGTTCATATAATTATCCCTCTTAGGGAAAAAAAAAAGGAGAATAGAGGGGGAAAACGTACATATTCTGCAGAGATATTGACATTGTAGCTGTGCTTCAGGAGAAACACCTAAAGCTTTCAAAAGACAAGCAATCAAAAGACATTTTCTAGACACTGGTCTAACTGGTCTTTTGTTTAATAGAAACACTTTCAAAGACCGGAATTAATCCAGATTTGTTGGTTTAATAAAGAACTGAATCCAGCTCACTGATTTAATGCACTAGATTTACTGCTATGTTCTGGCCATGTGAAGAGCTGTAAATTGGATTTAGTGAACATGAGCAAGTCAATAAATGCCAGAAAGCAGACAAGATACCAGTAAATCCACACCAAAATCACTGCAAAATATCTTAACCAAAAGGTACTGACCCTGATTTTCCACTCATGCAATTTTTTTCAATATTTATACCTGCCTAGATGTAAAGAGCATAAATCAATGAGTTCCACTTAAAACCCGATTTTCAGGCAGGTAGGTGTGTCTACACCAGCTGAGAAGCCTGTCCCCACTCATTTCTCTCCTCAGAAGAAAATCACAGGATCGTTCAGGTTGGAAAGACCTCTGAGCTCCTCGAGTCCATCCATAAACCCAGCACTGCCAAATTCAGCACTGAACCCTGTCCCAAGGGCTGCATTTATGCATCTTGCAGGACCTGCAGAGCTGGTAGCTCCACCACTGCCCTGTTCTCCTTGCATATTTATTTCAATTCATCTTTGCCAAGAGATCTGTTAATAAACATTCTATGTGGATATTGTTGCCTGATTGTTTTCTTACCTTCCTCCACAAAGAACCAGACACAACTGAGATCTCTCCTGAATCATTAATTTAACAGAAGTGTATTTTCTTTTACCCATGATATGTAATTTGACAGGGAAGTATAGAATTTGTTGAAAATATATGCAAAATGCTCTAGAAATTGACTGCTTAGACTGTATTAAACTATCACGTACAGAAGTTTGGATGCCCTGCAGATACATTTTGAGGCCAACAGCTGTATCACACGCTCTTTGTGTGACACCTCCTTTGTAAATGCATCTTTCCCCTCATGACCCGGCACCAGGAGAGCATCAGACACTCAGTGGTTTCTTGCTCCCCAGGAACACAGGTACAAGGTCCACCAACATTCTCTACCTGCTGAGCCCTTTCCTTTTTGAAGGTAAACAATTGCACTGCAACCATAAAGTCACATTTAGTGGCAGCCTTATACTCTTGAAGTCCATAAACATCCAAGAGACAACAGTGGGGGCAATTTGGTAAAATCCAAAAAATTTCATTTTCCTCAGCGGTTTGAGGAAATTGTGACTCTTGCATAAACTGTCAGGTCCTCAGCTTTGAGGCAAATTTCAAGCAGTCTCACAATTTCTTATAATGTGACTCCCTAAATCTACAAGGAGTCTGTCCCTCTCAGCTTTCTCGTGCATGCACACAAATTAAATTTACACTTGCAAAACTCACCTACTGATTGTGTCCCTCAAGTACACATTTCATAAGATAAAAATCTCTGTTCTTATCAGTGAGAGCAACACAGATATTGTTTTTTCCGAGGATTTCTAAACACAGTTAATCTGGGTTTAGATAGTTACATAAACCTCTGGATTTAGTCAGCATGAGCATTACCAGATCCAGACAAAAATAATCCTTACTTTTTTGCCCTGAGGTCATATAATCCTCTTGAGTACTCAGGATCCTGCTCTGAACATTCATTTCTCTCTCTCTCTTTACCTGAGGCCACTTGCTTTAGCCTTGGCCTGTCTCACAGTTAAAAGAACTGTGTAAAGTTAAAAGAACTAGCAAAGAAAGTATGTTTGGACTTTTTTATTCTCTCTGAATTTTTGTGTACTCCTCTCAGTTTTCTTAATCATCAAAACTGTTCTGCTACAAGCAGGTGTGACTTAACACCAAGTTTTTATGCTGCCTACAAAGGACCTTTCCAGTTCCATGGAATAAACAGGAATTATTAGCTCCATATAATCAGAGTCTCCAAGTCATCAAAAGAAACTCATAAAAAAAAGCACATTTACTACTGAACAAAACACAAATATATTTTATAAATCCTAAAAATAGGTTCTGAGAGGGTTATGTATTGGTTCTTCTGCTTCACTGACACGTACAGTGACATGTATTTATTAGCAATGGTACTTTTTTCTGTTAAGTCTCACAAAAGATGCTATTAAACATGAAAAATAAGATGAAAGCCATAGGCCCCAAACCCTGATGCTACAGCAGACCTCCAAAACAACCCCCAATTCCCACTGAAAATGCCACTGCTTCTCCCCTCTCAGTAAGGAGAACATGACTTTGGTAACTGTGTTAGAAACTCAGTAGATCACAGTGAAAATCAGGGATTGGGCTGCGGCCACAAGTAAGAAGTCTTTAAAGGTGAATAAAGCATTTCGTGCAACTCATACTCAAAAAAAAAAAAAAACCAAAAAAGCAGAAGTATTCTAATCATTCATCATTCTAATCATTCTCCCCCATTCTGTGTGAGGTGTGTCCAGTGCAGTGTGACAGCTGCAGAAGGGACCAGTGCAGCCAGGATGGGGCATTAGAGCACCTGTCACTCACATCCTGCCTCATCACAGTTAAGTGACAATTTCATAACAGCTGTAGTCTTAAAAACTTATTAGATATTCAGGACATAGAATGAAGTTATACCACGCACTAATTAACAGACAGTTTACAAATCCCAGACTCTTTTTCTCTCCGGTGACTGTCTTGGCAAATACAGATACCAGCAGAGACTTCTTTTTCTATGTTTCTGTCTTTTATCTAACTTTGCCTTTCATGGGTTCATTAAAACAGTGTTTTGTAATAGTGTCAGATTAGTAGAAAACCTGAGGTATAGCAGTTTGACAATGATATAGCTGTCATGATGGTTCTACTTTTTGCTTGTACCTACTCAGGCATCATTAGAATCAAATATCTACCTCTCAGCGTTTCTCTTGGGTTCATCCAACTCTGAAAGCTCTCAGGCCATTAAAGCATATCAATTAGTAATGATTTTTTTCCAGCCCCAGCAGCCACTGAAGCATACATTAAAGGTGATATCTGCTGTCCAAAATTTAATGTGGACATTTGAGAATATCTACTTTGATGAAGAGATTATCAGAGAAACTCATTTGCTTAAAGTTTTAGATCACAGTTATTAAAAATATTTTATTTGCTGAACAAATGCCTGATGAACACTCCTGTATCCGTTAAATAACATTAATTGCATACTGGTTTGGAAAACACAAGAATCATTAAAGGATAAATGAGGTTGTGCAACAGCCCAGAAGAGCTAATTTTATCACTTTCCAGGCTGCTTTTACAACCTTCTGAGTAGGACTATTTTTAACTGAGTCATCGTGGCCTAAGGACAGTTACTTTCATTTTTTAGTAGATCTATCCAATTGAGTAGATGTCACAGAGGCAGCTCAGTACAAGCAATGGAATTAGAGAGCTGTCACATTCCTCGTAGCTGGGTTAGGTCCCTTCAGTCAGGACTGTTTGGGAAAGAAATCCTTCCCCTGCTCACAGGCATTTCCAAGCCTGAGAGGTCACTTACCTCTTGTTTCTTGTTGATGCAACTCTAAAGTCAGTTACTCAAAGATCAGACTGCAAAGCAAATGTAATTAATGAATGCAAAACTTCTGGACAATATACTGTGACAATTCTACCTACATTTACTTATTTTAAAACACAGAAATGCACTGCTCCTCATGGAAAATATCACAAACTAGTGAAACACTAGGAGCACATCAAAATCACATTTAGTCCTGGCAGCCAGCACCATGAGCCTTACTAAGGAGATAGAGATGCAATTGAATTTGTCACTCCTTTGAGTGGCAGAGGCTCTCACTCCTCCTTAAGTGATGTGACCTGGAACGATTTTTGGAATACAAGCATCAGATTCATTTCCAAGTTTTTATCCAACTGTTATGCCTGTAAAATTGTTTCCACTTGAACATACTTAACATTAGTCATAAATCTCTGGTCAAACAGAGGTGAAGAAGGATGAAAATGCCATATACAACATTCATTCTTACCTTCAGCTGCCAAGAATCTTCTTTCAGTACAGTTGACCTGATCATCACTTGAAACATTCACATTATGTTTTAATTATCTGTATAATCACCCAAAAAATCTGACACCAGGTTTCTCAGTAGGATTTTGCAGATTCCTTCTCAGCTAGTTAATGAGACTTAAGGTTTGGTCTGGACACAGAACACATACCTGGTATGACTCTTTCAAATTAGGACTAATTTCTTTTTCATGTTCTTTTTCCTTTAAATCTAAATAGCAGCTCTGTTGAGACCACACATCCTTTTATATCTCTACACTAGTTTCTATACTAATGGAGATAATTTTTCTTTCCATGTGGAAATCCCCTCAAACAGACAACATCAACATGAAAGAAGCATTTCAGCAGGTGGCATTTGCTCACTCCCACCTCTTTCCTACTGCTCAGCCACCGTGGCCATTCCTTCACCCTGGCCACATCTGGCCAGCAGTGCCTGGCACACTGTTTGCATCTCTTCTCCTGCCTATTTAAACTCAGTGGGTATGTGCATGCTGGGCAGTACTTCCATAGGATGTTAAAGAAGCATATGTGGAAAGCAGATTTACAGGTTGAATTCTACAAGGATTTTTGAAATTGTATCCAAAAAATCATATAAAACTTGAACGCTTTTATACTTCACTGGATTACTTGCACTTTGATATTAAAGCCTCCTTCCAATCATAGAAAAAATATTTCCAAAACAGAAGAAGAAATATACTTCAGTCAAAGTGCCACATAATCTATCTAGCCTTATCTACACACATATGCATGCAAGAAATATCTGCCACCCAGGCAACAGTCTGCACATCCCCATTCCCTTTCACAGCTATCAGACAAGTTTGACCTTTGGTTCAGACCTAAAATCTCCCAACCCATTCGTTCTATCTCAAGAAGAGCAGTTTCTTCAGGGAAGGAGATGATAATGTATCTGCAAAGGCTGACTCTTTGTGCAGTCGGAGGGGGGAAGTGCCAGCATAACAAATTGCTCCTGTTCAAACCCATCAATTCAAAACAAGCATCTGGAAAACTTGACAAGAATACTCAAATGACCCTTGTGTTCTGACAGCTGGAAAAGAGAAAACGCTCTCCACAAGGGGAAGATGAGTGTTCAAACTTTTTGCCTGGATAGAGAAACACATAAAACTGAAATATTTTTCCTCAAAGCTCATTAAATAAAACTTTCAGTGCAAAGTAAGACTCATGTAGGCAACTATGTCAGCGCTCACAAATCTGTGTTCAACACCACCAGAAGCTGGTCATGGCGATGGGCACGTTACAAATTCCCTTCTCTCATGAACCTCCTCTGCTGTGACAGATCATTTCCTCCCTGTGACAGGAACCTCCATCTCCCTCGAACCCTGGCACATCAGGGCTGCCACTGGGATGGGGAGAGCTTCTGCCTGCTCTTCTTGGAGAGGCCCCTGAGGATGGTTCCATGGGAACAGACTGAAATTCTGTTCTCTTCGGTCCTGTCAAGAGGAACACCTTGAGTAAGGTGTGCTCGTATAGACATATTTCAGTTTGATTATATCTCAGGATTTCTGATTTGGTCAAAATCTGCACTGAGGGGAAAAAAACCCAAAATCTACCTTGCATCATCAATGAATTATCGTCATTCTGAGTTTCCTGACTTTGGGCTCTGCAGATGAAACGTCTACCTAGTGCATCAAAATATCTTAAAACTCTTCCAAATGCAACAAACCAATTCAGGAACTACAGTCCCAAATTCCTGTTTCTTTACTGCTGCCCCACAGCCTTCCTTTCACTGCTGTGGTCATAGTCTGGTCCACAAGCCTGGTTATACACTGTATATCTAGGATGTGTGAAATATTCCAGTCCTACACCCTGAACTGCTCTGCAGGAGGAAAACAAAAGAAAATTGAGCTGCCAGATCCATGCTCCCACTGTGCTCAGGGATGTTATTTTTCAGACCTGCTTCAGGGAAGAGCACTCTGAAGTTGTCTTCTTACGATAAGATACTTAAATAATACTTTAGTCTAAATTTATTCTTTTAGATTCAACATAACAATTGCCCCAAGTTTCCTGATTGAAACAGAAAATGGCAAAAAGAAAAAAAGACCCTCCGGAAAGCACAGATCTATTTGGATGTTTAAGCTCCCCCACAGGTAGCAGCCCAAATTATACCCAAAATGGGTGTGGACAAAAATTATGTATTTACCTAAAAATGTCTTGGGAAATGTTTACTAATGTATAGCCTTGTATGTTGGAAAAACAGAGTCATAAGCCTCAGTACTTTGTAATTGCTTGTACAGGAGAAATGGCAGAAATTCTTTAAATTACTTGAGTTTTACTAAGCAAAAAAACCCTGGTCCTGGATTTAAGTTGGTTTTGATTAAAAGTGACTCTGTTTGGAGGGACTCGGTAACATACTCAGAGCTCAAACCAATAAAGAACTGACACTTTATATATAGCAGCAAACACTGGACCTTATTTTTTTTGTGTCACGAGAAAAATTAAACAAGTTACATTAGAAAATGGGTCACAACAGGATTTGCAATAAACACTGTACACAATATCAGCCATTTGTACAGAACACAGCTGACACACACACAGAGTTTTCTGGTTTATGCCTTACTTCTACGATTCTAAATTGATTTACAGCCCCATGTGAGACTCATAAAAGAGCCCTAGGCAACTCTATCCTGCTCACAGACTATTTGCAACACTGTGAATTTCTCAATTTGCCCATTTAAAAACATTTTCCCTTTTCCTTCCTTTCAATAACAGATTTCTGGAGGGAGTAGGGTGAGAAAGATGAGAAAAGAGATGGTTAATGTTTAGATAACTTGAGACACAAATAAATACATCGCCTTCTCCTACTCCTGATCCTAGAGGAGCTCTGTTCTTTGGCTGGGGCAGTCACAGTTCCCCACTCACCTGCCCTGGTAAATACAATGAGATCTCTAAGCAGCATCCTGACCACGTGAGTGTGACAATGCAAACACTGCTGTGAAATTAATCACTGAGTCTAATGTGACTTCAGTTAGAAGAAAGACCTACTTGTATCAAAGCAGAAGATTTATAAAAACAAGGATTTTGTATATGTGCACATGGGAAAGGCCTTAAAAATGAGGCGTAGTTGGTCCATAAAGGAGTTTGCTTCTAATCCCCCCCACCAGCATTACACCCTGACATTGGAGACATCCCTCTTCCAGTTCAGAAATTTGGTATGGAGAAATGGAACAGGGGCTGCCAAGGTGGTTCAGGAAAACAGAGACAGAAGAAGAACCAGAATTTGCTATTCTGATGGTCAGTGCAATTGTCTTTCTAATAAGCCACAATGCTCCCCTTCACTACTGTTTTTATTTTACTTCTCTAATGGGAAAATGGCTATGAAGAACGTTTTCTGTCAGGCAATAGACATCTAGTGAGCAAATACCAAAGTTAACAACCATTTGTTCTGTTTGAGTGCAGTGCCCTTTGCTGGGGTTACACAGCAAAAGCCCAGGGCTGACTTAGGCCCTGCATGGACCTGCTTTTTCTGCTGTCATGCACTGATTTAAGACTTCATGATGAAATGGACGTAAACCTCTGCTCCTCCCCAGCAGTTTGGCTGCACTGCTAAGCCTAGCTAAGGTGCACCAGTGAAACCTGCCCTGGCACCCTGAATCTCAGCCAGCAGAGCTGCTGCAAAGGCATCATTCAGGAACTGGGACACACCACCCTGTGTGGGCACTCCCCACCTGCATCAGCCCAGGCAATCCCCGAGACCCCCAGCAGCAGCTGTTACCCTTCTCCCCACACGTGGCCCCTTGAATTCTCCCTCAGATTACATCCATAGTCCCTACACCTCTGTGCTGCTCTTTCATTAAAACCTTTCTGGTTTTCTGCAAAACAACCCTTCACTATGGTATGAAGAAGTAACAAATCACATGCAACTGACAATTTTTCTTTTACAGTCAGTCATGTGAGAAACGTGTTGATGGTTAAGATGAAGAGCCTTTTTTTCCATGAGTCATAAATTTTGAATTAAAAACTGCAATATTTCAGGACTGTGGGTTTTGGGAACAAAATTGCAGTTAATCATAGAATCACAGAATAATTTATGTTGGAGGAAAAACCCTTGGAGGTTGTCTCATGTAACCCTGGTCTCTAAGCAAGCCAACTTTTACCTGGACCTTGTCAAACCTTACCCAGAGCCTTGTCACACAGCAGCTGGTCTGTTTTTTGTATTTTTTCCTTTCAAATGAGTTTTTCTATAGAACATGTACAATAACAAATTGAAAAGATGATGCATAAAGCCTACTCAGAAGGCTCAAGACTAACACAATGTCTAATTTAAGAACATTTTCAACATTACATGTTTGGGCCTTTTTTTTTTAATAAAACCCAATAAAACAGGCAAATCTTCCACAGGCTTCAGTGTTCAATATACCAGAAAAGATTCTGAGTTAAAGAGAAAATAAGCAGCAATGTGAGAACAAAATCTCATCCTTTTTGCCTTGAAGCTGATGTTGGGAATCATTTGTAATGGTGCACTCAAGATATAAATTTTTCTTACTAAAGAAAACAGATCCGTGTTAGCATTGACTTACCAACAAACACCAGACTAGGCACTGTTGTCCTTCAGTACATCACAAGGGTCTTCCTTGATAAAACAAATCTTCTTCTCTCTCATATGAAAACAGTTTATTCTGTGACCATTTTGAGGAGGAAACAAATCACCCCTCAGAGTGACAGCAATTTCAAAGCTCTACCAGCACATTCACGGGCAGACTGGTCAGGCATGGGAAGGGAAGCTCCAGTGGGAGCTGTGCTGGGCCCTGGAATCAGCTGCTCCCCCTGGCCTCTGGGCTGGTGCTGTGGCTCAGGTCCCCAGCAGGGACATTGTCCACAGCTCCCACTGGCCTCTGGGCTGGTGCTGTGGCTCAGATCCTCAGCAGGGACATTGTCCACAGCTCCCCCTGGCCTCTGGGCTGGGTGGGGTGGCTCGGGTCCCCAGCATGGACATTGTCCACAGCAGCCCAGTGCCCTCCCTGGGCACAGCCCTTCCCTGCTACTCCCTGGCAGCCACCACTGGGGAGGCAGCCCAAACCTAAAACTGCTCCCAGGGCTCTCAGTAATGGTTGTTACATGCATAAAAGTGGTTTCTTTTTAAACACATTTGTATTATATAACAATGTCCATCTCCAATTATTTTTGTTGCAGTCACCACAAAAGTTGTCCTTGCTTTTGTCTGTCAATTAGACCGAGATGGAGCTGTGTGCATCACAGGCCTGTCCATACATTTAAAAGAGAACCACTGAAGGGTAATTATAAAATATCACGTCATGAGGGCAGACAGAGGTGCCCTGACCCAGAGCTGCACATGTGCACAGAGCAGCTCCCTGGGAGCAGCACTGGTTCCACGGAGGGACACAAGGGCTGCCAGGGCTAAGGGTAAAGCACAGGAGGCAGCAACAGAGCCTCGTGTCTCTGCACACCCCTCCTTCCTCCAAATGACACTACAGTGGATACCAGGAAAAATTCATTCACCCAAAGGGTTATCAAGCACTGGAACAAGCTGCCCAGGGAAGTGGTGGAGTCACCATCCATGGAAGTATTTAAAAATACGTGTAGAGGAGGCCTTGAGGACATGGTTTAGTTTCCTCAGCAGTGCTGGGTTAGTGGTTGGACTGATCTGAAAATTCTTTCCAGCCTAAACAATCCTATGCCTTTATCACTTTAGAGGTGTCAGGATTTCTGGAAAAACCCAATTTTCATAGGATTCCAAGTGAAAATTGAAGATCTCTGAAAGCACCCCTTCACCTCTCTGTGCCTCAGCTTCTCATTTGCAAACCTGTGATAGTACTATTTCCCTTCTCTGCCTGGTAAATGTAGATTTAAAGTTCTTCAGGCAAGAATTATCTCTAATGATGTACATGTACGATGCCTAAAGCTGGGTGTCCCAGTATAGACTGTGACCTCCAAGAATTCACACTTTACAAGAAAATAATGGGGAGAAGAGGAGAGAAGAAAGTATTTTTGAATATAAGAAAGAAGTCAAATACAGCTATTTACCCAGAGCTTCCCATCAGGCTCACAGACTCCCACCATGGACACGCTCAGTGGTTGTTCTTTATTTCTGAGCTTTACTTTAATCCCTCCTCATTTCTCTTCTTTCATTTTCAGTCAGTTCAGGATCCTAATGTTTTTGCCAACTTATTTTTAATGGGATTGTTAGCATCCAGGAAGCCTTGTCAAATAATCATTATACAACTACTTTCAGGGACCCCTGTGGTTGCTTCCACTCCCCCC
Source organism: Daphoenositta chrysoptera (assembly GCA_013397915.1). NCBI lineage: Eukaryota > Metazoa > Chordata > Aves > Passeriformes > Daphoenositta > Daphoenositta chrysoptera. The sequence continues at coordinate 395,604 of VZRO01002488.1, forward strand.
CCACCCCCTCTCGCCTTACATTAGCAGGGGAGATATTTTTCTTACTGGGAAAGCGTCAAATTAAAAATCTGGCTGTTTGACCCTGTCCTGCGTGTTCATCCAGAAGCGTAGCTGCTCTGACTGCCTGATGGTCCTTTTACATTATTACATTGTCTTTGGCAATTCACATTTACACATTAGCCAACAAAAAGGCATTTGTAAAATTTTCTCTTGAGTAACAAATTGAACTCTTACAGCTAAAAAAAAAACCATAAACCCGCTGCTCTTCCTCACCCAAATGGAAGAAAGGTTGCTTTTAAATGAGACTTTTAGCCATTTCTATCTGAGAACATCTCACTGATTGCTCACCACCCACAGATCAGCCCTTTCAATGACTACTGCTTTTCAGAAATGCTGAACAATGTGTGTTGCTGAATCTTAGTGCTTTGCCCATCTCTGCTAAAGATGCTGCATTATCTCCCTATTTTGATATTTTCTGCCATAAAGCTTACATTGTGGCAGATTTACTTTTCACCTAGTTTCTCAGTATTTCTTTCTAGTTTCATATATAAAGGAAAATCATCACTGACACCTACAAAGTTTTTATGGCCAGAACTTTTAGTGTCCCAAAACTTTTAAAATTGAGGTGTAATAGTAAAGAGTTGGACCAAACTTTCAGAAGAGCTTATCTCCCACAACTGCCACGGGAAGCTGTAGGTTCTGTTAGACTGTGGCCATGGAGACATTCAGAAAGCTGGTGGGATGTTTTCCTCTCAGTGGCCAGACCCACAGCTACTGTCTGCAGTAGCTCTGCAGGAAAGAGAGATGATGGAAAATCAGTCACAAGTAGTGCCCTTTGTCAGCAGCACTTCCTGGCATGGGGCAATTCCTCTTTGCCCTCTGGTGCCCCAGAACCAGGAGCTCTTGGTGCTGTGGCTCACCAGGCAGTGCTGCTCCCTGGAGCACGGATCTCTCATCCACCTGCCTTACCCTTTTGACACTCTGTGAGATTTGTTGCCCTGGTTTTGAAAGGATTTTAAGGAGGTTAACTTGATTTATGTCAAAAACATGGTATCTCAAAAATTTTCAAGAGGAAACTCAGGAATGTGAGAGTGAAGAGCCTAAATCTATCCTTCCAGGACCTGCCCTTCCTGCTAGCCTATTCCCATTAGGGAATGCAAACAGAGTTTCCAGAGCTGTGATTTTGAACATTGTTTACTTTTTCCCAAGGTTTATTCCAAGAGTTCCCAAGAAGTTTATTCTTGGTATAGGACAGGCTTATTGGACTCCTGACATTTCATGAATAGAGTGAAAAAGATGATGGTATAGGGCTGCTTTTTATTTTTTTAGGCCTACATTTTTTGGGGAGACAGAACCCAGAATAAGTGTGTTACTTCATACATCTGGTCTGATGCTTTTACAGGGACTCAGGGAGAATCTGCCTGAGACAGTAAATCAGTTGGCAGACATCCATTTTTGGCACTGTACCACTTGCATTTTTCTGACAGACTCAAATATTGATGAGATTAACAAAACAAGCTGGCTGAAGACAGTTGTCATTCTCAAAGAGGATAAATCCAGCATGGAAAGGGTCGACAGACATGCCTGAGGAAGGAGTTTTGTTGCTGTTCTCCTAATGGCCCCACCCAGGCAGAATTAAAATCAGTCTGAAACTCTGCCTTTAAAGCAGCTGAACCATCTTGGGAGGAGCTCAAGCTGGGGATGCAGCAAAGTCACAAAAACACCTTTGTGTGCCTGTTTCTCCTTAGCAGGTCACATTGCTGCATGGGTGAATGGAATAATTTATATTCACTCCAGGTCCCACTTAATTAGAGATTGACCTTGATTTTATTTTTTAGCATTCAAAACCCTGAGAAATCCTGATCCATCCTAGCTTGTTACATTAAGGACAGTCAGGTTTCTAGCCCTGGACAGTGCACTCTGCATTACACCTGCCCTGAATTTCGTGCCTTTGCATCCCAGCAGAGGTGCAAATAATTGTGCTCAAAGCAGAATGTACATAGGCTGCTCCAGTGATACTTTGCAAGGTGTATCTGCAGGTAATGACAGCACAGCAAATTGCACAGAAACATACTCTTGACAAAATTCACCCCTTTTAGGGTTGGGAAGTCATTCATGAACCAACCTTGATTACTATGTATTTATTTATCATCCATAAATATTACCAAATTAATTTCCATGAATTATTGTCAACATGTTAGTTGCAACCAATTGATAGTTATGAATATTTGCTATTCATTATGAATGCAGTAAGGCAGGTCTCCAGGGGTCTCTGTTATTGTCTCTGCATTTGCTTTGGACAACTGTTTTAAAGAGGAGATTAATGAATCCTGATACGAATGATGTCAAGAATAAAGAATCCAAGTGACAATTATCAAGTGAAAAAACCACTTCTGTCAAAATTCTTGGCTCAGAGATGGTAGGAGTCCAAGAATTAACAAGTTATAATTAGTACAGCCTCACAAATCACAACAAACAAAACCCTTTTTGTCCATACAAGTATTCTCAAGCAAGTGCCTTTAACTATTGTTTAAAAATCTACAGTGCTAGACATCATCCAGCATTCTTTTAAATGTAGCAGCTATTGTTTCAAACACTAAAAATATTTATGTAGAAAGCAGAATTTGGTAATAGTTCTGAGCACTTAGAAATACACTAATGAGCGTTTGCAGAAATAGCTCTTCTTGACTGGTTATTGCAACAGCTTCACAAGAGGATTGCCATCCTGCATAATTTAACAACAATGCTCTTAAACCTTGTGAAGTAAGCAAGTGAAAATGTTTAAAGTTTTTTATACATATTCTCTATCTTAACACTGTTAGGAATTGAACCATTACAAGGAAACTATCTGTTAGGAATATCTGGGTTTGCAATTTCACTTGCACAGGCTATAGTACAGATCTCAAAACTATGACAAGTTGTTTTTGAACTGAACCCTCTTTGTGTAACCCCTCCACCCCGTTGATCCCTTGAAAATGAACAAAAAGTGTGAAAGCACGCGTTTCATGAGGAACTCCATACTAAATATCAAGACTGCAAATCAAACACTCAAAAGCTGAAAATGCCACTGATCTCCTTATTGATTTCTCTCTAAAGCCCTCCTGTCCAATCTGTCTGCAACAGTCACTCAGTTCTGCCAAACAAAAAACTGAAACTTGGAATAGGATGCATGTGGTAACATCACAGTGGCAATTCTGATCCCATTTATTATTACCTGGCACCATCAGCTATTTTGTATCAAAAAATCAAACGCCAGCCAGTGCAACCATGGGAAATCTGCATTGTAAGGGGAGTGTCAGCGTTGGTGTTCCCTTGGACAGGACACGGGGATTTTTTCCCCTGAGCTTTTCAACCAAAACACAACCATGAAATTCAAGGCTCCAGAAAAACCCAGTTTCTCTGAATGGCCAAATGAATGTGAAAGCTGCATGTTAAGAACATCTGCAGTGGATAACAACAACCATTTAAGTTCAGTTACATCATCTTCGTTACCCAAATTATGGCCTAAAGGCAAGATTTAACCCCAGACAACTCTGCAGTAGATGGGCTGTTCTTGTTAAATGGGAACTTGAGAAAATGCTGTTACATGGTTTATCATACAAAGAACATCAGCTCATGATAGAACATAGAAATCTAAGAATTTAATGCAATTTATTAAAAAAGCTTTTGAGGGAACAGTTGATAAATAAAGAGCAACATTAGGAATTAGGTACAATTCCAAGTATTTCCAGATAGAATGCATTACAGTCCAACAAACCAAACAAGGACCACAGGAGTTCACTTGCTGACATGCAACTGGGATTTGCCCTAATGCTATGACAAGTGCCACATAACTCAAGAGAAAATTAGAAATTTTGAGCAATCATCAGAGTGGGAAACCTGACAAATAGGGCCCAATGCCACACACTGAGGAAAACCAAAACTGAACATCTGTTCATTAAGTGATCTCTGTCCATATTGTGCACTGAATGGAGCTGGGGCTCAATGTCAAAATAGAATATGCTTATGTAATTAAAATCTCATCATCACAGACTCAACATCGCACAAGCACCCCTGATTCTCTTTGTTTAAAAATTCATGGCCTTGTCTTTGGAAACTAGTAAAATTCTTTTATTATAATTCTGTGTTTAATTATCATACACAAAGCCTTGTGCTGGGGTAGGAGGCCTGAGCTGGAAAAGCAGCAAAAAATGAATCTTCACAAAGCTTGAATGTCACAGACTTCACCAGAGGAAAGCTTAACTTTATATCTTTCTATAAAACCATTCCCATGTCACTGGTTTAATCTAAAAGGTAAGATTAGGTAATGAAAGGGTAAAGTAGAGCTTTAATGTTTAGATTTTAGGTCTGGTTCCTACAAGCACCATCAATTGGCTCTTCAGTAGGAAAAGGTGAGGCCAGACAATGGATGAATCCCTGAACAAGATGGTTAAACTCAAAGAAGGCCATCCAAGTGTACTTTGGCCTGTCAAAGTGAGCCATGTGAGGTAGATGGGCTATAGAAATGTGGGACTCACCATACATTAGCAATCACAGAGGCACTCCAATCAGGACAGCACTTTAAACTTGGAGCTCAAAGGCAACAAAAACTTGTGGCTGTGTTTGATTGGAGTGAATGTTCCTTGATTTCATAGTGTTCTAAAACTTCATTCAAGGTTCTTCTGGAAAGGGTAAAATAAAGTGGCATGTGGTAATTGCCTTGACGTCTTTCAGGAAAAATCAATAATGAATGAGTGAAGGCTCAGGAAAGAAACAGACCCACTACTGGGCTAACCTAGAGGGTTTAAATCTAACTAACTAGATTTGATAAACAGTGAAGTCTCTCTCATCCATGTATTGTAGGTGACCTTAGTTATAGAGCTCGTGAGAGCGAAGTGCTAATTACATCCTGGCAGCATCCCCGGGCAGGACACAGCTGCCACTGCTGGTTCCTGTGGGCACTCAGCTCTGCAGGCTCCTGGCATCCAGAGCCGTGGCACTGCTGCCCTCCCAAGCCCTGTGTCTCGTCCTGGGCAGAGATGGGCAGTCACCATCAATTACGTGCTGAACAGACACCCAACCAAACTGCACTGCCCGTGAGAGCAAAGAAATGGGGAGCCAGGAGGGGTGAAGGTGGCAGGGAGGGGGAAAGAATGAGAGGAGAACTCTGCTGCCAAATGTATGGGCGGGCTGAGACGCCTCTGGTGAACGGCCACGTGTCTTGCAGATGCTGCTGATCCTGGTCTTCAGGTCATGGATGCACTTCTGAAAGCATTTACCTCTACACTGGACATGCAAAACACTGAGATGTGTGGCTTGTATTTTAAATTCCCCTGAGAAAGGGTAAAATCCTCAGGTGGCAAAATTTCATTCCAGGGCTTCACCCTACCCTAGACTGAAATTTTATAAAACAAATGCTCTTCTACTGCTTGATACTCAGGATTACAGTGAGGGGAAAAATATAAATACAGTTACTCAAGATGTTTCACGCATCCTTGACACCTGCACCAAGGGGAAAAATTGCTTGAGATTCTCTGCTCCCTCATTTTCCACTGAGCAAATTCTTCTGTGCTTCTGTGCACGGGGATAACTGTTATACACTACAGAAAAAGTTGTTTGTGGGAGCCCCCAATTAATGGTGAATAACACTGGCTACCAATAAAAAAAATCCATTTTCCCAGAGTTCAGATACTGGCAGGAAGCTTTCCCTGGGAGAGTACAAAGCTAATGAAAAGTCTGTTCATTTTGCAGCTCAGATACAGACAACATTTGTTCCTCTAGTTTTCCAAAATGAACATATAGTCATCAGATGTAATTGTTTACCAAATTTGTGACTTTTATATAGTATCATTCTGGAGCTTGAATAAGCACAAATAAGGCAGAAATGTAGCACGGAGAGGAGGAAAGAAATTGCTCCAAATCCAAACAAGCCTTCATTGTACTTCACGTTCTTTCTAAAACACTGCAGAGTCTGGCTCTGCTTTTTGTACCTTATTAGCACCATCTAAGGGAAGAAAATGGAAATCACCTGAGGCTGGACAGAATTTGTAAACGATGGTGAAATTTTCTCACTCTGGTGAAAATTTATGTCAGAATATTTCAACTCAAGAGAGACAAAAATCATATTTTAGTTCTCAAATGACTTAGACAAAAAGGACTGATTAAACTTATCAGTGAAAATAAAAACCAGAACATTAGAATGTAACTCATGGCTTTCAAATTGAGGTTAACATTCATGTGCAGAACCAAGAAACAGTGAAGGTTTTGTTCCTCCACGAATAGTTCCACATTAATGAAAGAAGTGTAGGATGTGATGGCCCATAGAAGAATGGACTAATTCATTTTTGTCAGAAAAAGATTGCAATTTATTTTCAAAAATAAACCAATATGCACTTTGTGGGGAGGCAGGAAGTGGGAGTTGTTAACGCTTATCCCAAATAAAAACTAAAGACTTGGATTCACAGTAATTGCAATTTGGTGTGATAAAGTGTCACCTAATAAATCAATTTGGAAAGCCAATACAGATCAGCAATTGGCTATAGGTGTAGAAATTGAGATCTGCCACTCAGGGGGGTATTCAATGTCAATCTTTAGACCTTACTCAGTCCCTGATTTAGGGCTTTTGTACTGAACCAGCTGAGAGCCCTCCAGCTTCTGACTGGGGCAGGCTGGACAGATGCTGGAGGTGCCAGGGCGTTGAGGAGCCCTGCCTGGGGAAACCTTCCTCCTCCTCGGCTGGCCCTGCTGAGGCCACGGCACTCATCAAGAGCTGAGAGGGAAAACACACTTGGGAAAGACTTTTTGGCTTTGGGAAATCAAGCAAAGACTGACTTCTGAAAGCTGGTGTCTCATTCCAGCTTTATGTTTGCTACAGCAAGCACCTTGTGCTGCCTTCTCTCCTCAGTTCAATGCTGTTCAGCTGCTTACCTTTGTGTTTTCATCATAAATATTCACCATACATTATATTCAATTTGTGCCTTTATGCTTTCTTCCTCTTGTCATTGGACTTCTGTTTGTGAGTTCTAAAGTCTTGATGTCTGCAGTTTTAAATTAAAAAACTATTTTATGTTAAGCAATTAGAAATTATTATAAAGATTCTTCCCTCATAAAATAGCTTTCCTAGTGAATATAGAAACAATTTATCAGCATGTGAGTCATGCTGGCATCTGCCCCATTTGCAAAATAAAGGGACAGCCAAACACAGAGTGAAATAACTAGAACATAAAGAAAAAAACCTACAAATAATAGGTTCTTCAGTGTGACAAATAATTACATACGGCACCAAAGAGAGAGAAATTCAGGTTAGAGAAAAGAGAAACAAATCTTACAAAGAGGACAAACAACTACTGGAGTCCTTTGTCACATTTTATGCTGGCACCTGCACCATATTCATTTTTAAAGTGGGATATGACATCTTTCCAGAAGCTCTTCTCTGCTTCAATTAAGAAATAATTAATCCAAGTCTCCTCTACTGTATTATAAAGGAGGTCAGACTAAAAGATCACAATGATAAAAAAAAGTCAAATCACTCTTACCTGGACTGTGAATAATTTGTCAGATATCTTTCTTCTTGTTCAATCATTAACATTTGCACATGTTAACTACTTGTCCTGTGTAACATAGTAAATAGTGCTACTGGGCAAAACCTTACAAGAAGATGATCTATTACCTAGACAGTAATTTCCTATTTTCTCAAAGAAACCTTTCAGAAATTAATCTCCATTTCTAGTACTTCACAATTTTAAATGCAAAATTTGCTTCATGTACTTACTGTAAAAAATTATTTTTAACTTAGATATTGTAACAAGCATTCTTTTCCTAAGGATTGGGCACAGAATACAAAGAAAAAACACAGATGTGAATGTAATCTGAGTTTGTCTAGAAGTATAAACTTTTGTCACAGATTTTACAGAAACAGGCTGAGTTCAATTTATTGGCTAATTCGGTATCTCTATAATATAAAGGAAAAGGATGCAGGAGCTTTCACAGCTAGTCAGAGAAGAAAGACCTGAGGAGATGTCTATCTAAGCAACTTATTCAATCTGTGCTGCAAGTCAACCCATTAATTTACTTGCTTTCATTTTAGCTGTCCCTATAAACAGATGCAGATTGCAGACAGTCAGCAAGTAGAACAAAATGAAACAAAACCTAAATGGAATAGAAAAAGGCAAAAGAAAACCAATGCAAGAAAAAAGCAGCTGGTTCACCATGACAATTCAAGTCACCCTCAGAAACAATTTTCATCTGTCACCACAGGAACAGGGCCTGCCTTTCCTCTTGCAGCAACACACACAGGGTTTATAGGAGTTGGTAAGGAGAAGGAGCATGATGATGAAGAAAAACAGTTTGGTGGTATAAAGGTTTAGTAATTGTTTATCAGCCTTTGAATTTTCTGTGGCTTTAGCTCGTACCTGCCTACACAGAGTGGAAAACACAATGACAGTGCTGGGGCTGCATGGGGAGCACATGAGAAGAACACAGGCTCTGAGCCAGATGTATAGGAGATGCCACTCTCAGGATCAGAACGTGCTTTCGTTTCCCAGCAGAGCAGGAATGTGTGACTTGCTCTTTCTATGCATTATCCTGTGTGATGTCCATCTCAAACAGCCTGGCTGCTTCTATTCCCTTTTCCTGCAGTGCCACTGGAAAGAGCCCATTACTTGGGTGGAATGTTTTCTGAAGGCAAGACAAGAGTTTCTGTCACAGAATTTGTTGACTGAATAACTTTTACCGAAGCCTGTTTACAACAGCAAGATTTCAGCCGAATTTGCACAGTTTGAGTTGACATGCAAACCCATTATTTTTCCTCCTTTCCCCAACAAAGGAGGGGACAGAAATCTTCCTGTTGTCCCGGCGCCAAGGACAGCCTGTGGGCTGTACCTTCCCAGCAATACCACAACACAGTCATAGACAGCTAAACATGTCAAAAGTGTGTGTGACTGCCACCCTTTCTGGACTGGCAGCTTGGCAACCTCTGCCAGCACAGGGCTGAGGCTCAGGGCCCCCAGTGGCCTCTTTGCCATCACAGAAAAGACAATGTCTCCCCTAGAAAAATACTGCTGGTTCAGTTTCCTCTGCTCAAGGAAATGGAAGGTACTGTGGGATATACGGGAGCCAATGCAGGGAAACAGGAAAACACACACTGGGAAGTGTAAGCAATACAGCAGCAGAGGAAACAATAAAGATTTTCTCCCTTTTCTATCCTTGCAGGATCTAAGATCGTTACTAGAGCACGTCCCTGCTCAGTATGCCGTGTGCTACACAACATACATGATATTCTTTTATCTACAAAAGGTGTATATTTTACTTCCTTTGGGGAACAGCTTTTGTTTTAACACCTACCTGCAAATTACTAAGAACATTGCTACTGCTATAAAAACAACAAATTGTTGTAATAACAGTAAATTGTATTTGTGACTACATTGAAGATTGATCAACCCAAAGTTCATGCCACAGCAAAGATTTCATTTCCACTGAAAAAAGTAGTAAGATGCTCCTCTACAATGGACTGCAATGTGCTTTTATAAACTATTTTATATCTTTCAAAATTATGTTCGTCATTCAAGAATTGCATTGACTTCAAATCCTCAGGATGCTCCAAGAGCACATTAGCTTTATTACTTTAGATTAGCTTTTCAGATAGTACTCACAGTGCATTTGAGTTAACAACTTAGCAACCCACATATTGAAACACATCATTTCCTGAATCCCCAGTCTTACAGAACCGTGTTCTCCTGCACACTGACAGGGCTCCTGTGATGTTAATCCATCTTTAATAATTTGTGCCAAAATATAATGATTATTGTGAATTTATGACCCCATCAAACTCAATGAAAATTTTCACTGGTTTCAACAGAGGCAAGTTTTTGCCTCTAATTTTTAGAACTCCTCCCTTTTTCTCTGCAGCATCTTCTTCATGCATAACCAGAGGAACAGCTTCATCCAGCTAATTTCACACATCCAACTGATGCTCAATAAGCTCTATATACACATTTAAGGGACTGAAAGGGGTTGCCTTAGGAGAATTCAGGAACTGTGGCATCCCAGCCATACTTAGGAAATCTTTTTCTCTCTGTAAATACAGTAAGTCTGCTGCTGACTGAACTGAGGAGACTTGAGAGAGTGGAGGAAGGTGAACACTAGAAAGAGTGTATAAAGGTAAAAATTCTGATGGGAAGATGACTCAAAATAAGTGGTCCAGCTTCTGCAAGCAAAGCTGAGAACAGAAATGCACAAAAATTGAAAGATTGGAGATGAAGATCAGGCATGAAGGCCTTCCTTTAACCATCCTGCTGGTCCCTTGCACAGCAGTGCTGGCACAGGTTCCTGGGGCTGGGATGCAGAGGGGAGGGACATCCTTGCACTTCCCAGGAGAAAGAGCCCCATTCAGCAACATTTATTTACCCAAGAGCACAATATGGCCTAATTCCATTACTTAGCTGCACTTACTACTCAAAAAGGTTTCTGAGGTGTAATCTAAGTATCTCTGGCTGTAGGCATACATATAAATTCAGTCTATTATACCTTTTCACAGTCCAGTGAGCATAAAGGAGTATTTTTCTCTTTGTAGAATCTTTCTATATATTCAAAGATGTTGAAAACCCTCCATTTCCTTTTCCCTAAAGTAGACTACACTAGTTCTTCCATTGTTAAACATCTTGTAAGCAAGAAAACAACCTCAGCAAAGAAAACCCCTTGTCATTCTCCCTGGTTGAGATCTATTACTTGTCTTAGAAAACTGTGATAACAGTACCATAGATGATGGAATGAACAAATTCTGTGTCTTAAACACAGTTCTTAGATTGTCCCAGAGTTACCTTTGGCATGGTAAGGTAATGTTAACTCATGCTTTATGATGGAAAACCTGTAGGCTCCACTAATAATGAGTAGCTAATTATTCCCTATTTAAACACTGCACTTCAGGATTTTTTTCATCCAAAGTGTACATTTGCATATGTGTAAGATATTTGCATAAGTGTAAGACCTGACCTTATTGACTACCAGAGTTCCCAAAATTATCAAGAATTCTGATCATTTTCTGCAAAGCCGCTGCAGTCCCTTCTGGATCTCACAACCTACAAAATCTATAAAATAAACTCAATTCCAGCAGCCAGTGATGAAAATATAGAAGTGAACAAGACCAACAACCAGAGCTGACTTAATATATGTCAGACATGACTTGGTTATTGACATCCATGACTTCTTTCAGTGCAGTTTTCAGCTGTGCAGTGTGTAGCTCACACTACGATGATTTTGTCTGGAAAACACTCCCTTTCTGTTTCAGGAATGGCATGCTGAGCTGTGCTGCTTACCTCCCCTATCCATCTGACAACGGAGGGCATTAATTTATCATTACAAACAACCTTGTACTTATTTAAGTTTGCCTCTCTCTTCCTGCAGTCTCCTTATGCAAATCCAGCCCGGCTGAATATCAGATCCTCCTGTCCTGAGATAATTTTTAGATTTTTTTCTCAGAAAAAGCTCTCACATTTAGAGCACAAAATACAGTGATTCTGACTCTCTACTAGGTAACAGCATTTTCACATGATCCTTTAATAGGACTTGCAAGAGCAGCCCAGCCTGACTGGTTTCAGGGGATCTATTGCCTCTTGGATTAAGATACAAGTAGTTGCCTGTCCACTTCCATTAAAACCTCCACCACAGCCAGTTGTAATCTCCATCACAGAAATCCCGAGACATTTGACAGGAACAACTGGGTTTTGCCTGGATGTAGAAAGCAAAGCCACATGCAAAGCACAGCCCCCAGGGTTTTCCCACCGAGTTGAGCTGACACACTGCAGATCACAAAGGAAAATGCTCAGGACAAAGAGGGGGGCTTAAAACTTCTGCAGATTTTTGGAGTATTTCCTGGGAACATCCACTGGTGCTCTTCAGAAATATTGCACAAACTTGGAGGGAAAATCACCTCTGCGTCAGGAGGTTATATAGCAATACCTATGGAAAGAGAAGGAGAAATCACTCACCTCATCCCATTTAGTGAAAAGAAAAAGTATCCCTAGGAAAAGTACATCAGACCCGGTAAGGGTAGCCTGTCACATTGTTTCTCCATCTGTTTGCTTCACACAAATACTCAGTTAACTCCATTTCTCCCTCCACATGACAAGAACTTAGATGAGGAAGGAGCCTAAAAAGAGCAGCACAGAGCAGAGGGTGGGTTTTTTCACTCTCTAAAGAAGTCCTTTTCTCTCTGTACTGTCAGTTCCAGCAGCAGAACCATTGTGCACCATCTCAACTTTTCCTGATTCAGGCTGCCGTCACTGTCACAGGCATTCTCCCTCTTTCCCCGTACGTATTGACAGGGAAGGACAAGGAGCTTCCAAACAGCTCATCTTGCCCTATTCTCCAACACAGTGTCCTATTTGCCCTTTGGGGCCACTCCTTTTGAATTTTCCTGTGGTGGTCTGTAACCTCAAAATGCTCTGAACAGACTTCACTGAAGATGAAAACCACAATCTCAAACCATATTATTTCCTTTACAAATATTTTTTCTTTAATACTTGGTCTCTCCGGATGAACCTTTGCCACTGAGGAATCTTTGTGCCCTGCTGCAGTGTTGGCAACCTTGGTGGTAGCAGTAGTTTACCCCTACATTTTTTTCTCTGTGTATTCTGGAATGATGCATTTCCATTTCATAACTGTTCTTTCCTGTTTGTGGGTCACATCCTGATTGTCCAGAGGCTTCAAAGAACATTCTTGCCTTGCATCTAGTTACTCTAAATCTCAGTAGATAGAAGTCCTTGTTGCTGCACAGATTTTAGTAGTTTTAATTTCTACAGTTACCTTTATCTGAGACAAGAATACAGATACTGTTTTACTGTCCAGAATGGAATCCTAGGTTCCTAAAATCTGTAGTCAAAACCCAGCCAAAAGTAGATCTTCAAATATGTTGAAAAAACTTCATTAGAGTATCAAGACAGGTTCTTCCAAAGCGCTTTTCCCTCAGACCACACATTTTACCCAGGGCAGTGTGTCCTCTCCCTGAACCCTCACTGTGCATTACACCCACTCCTCCAGAGCTGCTTCTCTCTCCCACACGTGGCTCTCTGACCTGGCTGCTGAGGAAGGAGGCAGCCCCTACTCAGCCCAGCCTGTTTCAGCAGGTGGCTTCTTTACTACAGCCATCTGTGTTCCGTGCTGCAGCCAGCCTGCCTTTTGCTTCCTTGATGCATTTATATGACTCTTGTTTTGAGCCCACATGCTCAGAAATCAGCTCTAGCTGGGCACTGGTGGACACGGAGCACAGGCACAGGCTCCTGCTTGGCTCAGTCCAGCGCTCCTGGTGCACACTCGTGCAGCAGCCTGGCAAGAGACTGCTCCAGAACCTACACACAACATCCCTGCACCCTCCTCACCTGCTGGGTGGGAGTTTATTTCAGTTAAGCATGCAGAGAGCCAAGGCCACCCTGATATACAGCAGAGGGAAAACAGGAGCTGGAAGCTGCACACATAAAGTAGTGGGACCTTTATAACAGTACTGGATCACATACTATAACAAGTAGGGGAGGAAAACATACTGAGACAGAAGAGGAGACAAGCAGAGCATATTAAAGGAAGAGAAAATACATTCTTCATATACAGCTTGCCTGAACTAATCAGCATTTTCCTCTTAATTTGTATTAATTTTGCAAGAATCCATTTTTTTCTCATCTGATACAAGCTACTAAAGAACAAGCAGCTTGGGTTCTACTTCATGGACTGACAAATAGTTGCTCTGCTCTTTAGCAGTCTGCGCTTTGCAAATGATTGAAGCCTCCCAACCTTGAAAGGTGTGTCTTCATTTTGGAAACTGCCACACAGCAATTCGTGCCTCATCTACAGAGCTGTTACAGGGCTGGTCAGGGCAGGATGGAAAGAGGCTCTGCACCAGCTCCTGTCTGCACCTGAGCTCCTGCCTTGCTGTACTGAGATACTCATGAGTGCTGATACAGCATTTCCCAAACTAGAAGGGACTCAAGAGCCTCCTAAGGGCCAGAAGGAGATCTAGAGAAAGGTTCAAGGAAGTTTTCCCTTCAGAAACCTGTGTGAGGTCCAGCAGGGAGGGAAGAAGCTGCTGAGTTCACTCACAAAGTGAACACTGATCAAATTTTGCCAAAATCTCTGTGTTACACGAAGCTTTCCTTTTCTGCAAGGAGGAAAAGTTCACGCTCTACAGGCAGATACTCCTGAAGCTCTTTTCTAGGAGTAATTTTAGTCCTGCTGAAGTCTGGCTGGTCTGGTTTGTTTTCTCACAAATGTACTGATGTGTTGATGTTCTGATCAGATGGAGCCAAAATAAGTCAGTTTGTGCATTTGGTCCAGGTTTGCAATGAGGTGTGAGGTAAGACTTGTCCAGCTGGCTCAGTGCTGGCAAACCACAGTGTGAAACACACTCCTGCCCCTTCCCCAGCTTTCTTCTTCCTAGCTCCAGGCCCTGGGAAGGTAAAACAGGATCAGCCATGCTGCACGGCAGGATCTCCAGTGGCTGAGCATCAGCAGGTCATGATTGGTCTGATTTTCATGATCTGTCAGATGAAGGTGGCTGAAGTCTCGAGGAATTTCAGATTTCTCTCCTGTATCTTCTCATATGTTTTCTGAGGGTCTTCGTGGTTCCCAGATTATCTAATTGAAAGGCAAATACTCAACAGCAAAATCTTTTTGTATAGCTTTTCTACCTAATTCTTCCATAACCTTACAGTAAAGACAAATAAAATAAACTTCTTTTTCTCCCTCCCACTGAGTTGCTGGGTTTCTTTCCTCATTAACACCGTGTACTATTCCCTTGATTTGCAGTCTCACTAAACTTGGAGAATTTTTTTTCTGTAATACAATTATAAAATTTGTTTTAAAGATGAAACACAGGCATTTAACCTGTCAAAAACAAAGTTCAAGCCTGCAGCTTTCTGTATTTCTGCCATTAAAGATAACAGACCTGGCCCTGCAGGTTTTTTCACTCAAGGAAATCTCTCAAGTTTGAATGGGAATTTTGAGTAAGCAAGGATTCATGGTGAAATATGCCTTCAAAGTCCTGCTATCCTGTCCAAGGGCACAATAAATTGCTCTCACATTGGGAGACTAACGAAGATAAAGGGAAAGGAATCCTCCCCTCAGTCTGGCATCCCAGTGCTGTTAATGAGTTGTAAGGATTACAGAAGCAGCCAAAGCACCTATATACCCTCTAAAGCAGGCTGTTTCAGTGGGAGCAAAGCTGAAACAGAATTAAACACTGTCAAAACCCCCATTTTTTATATACACAGCTGAATATTAACTTAGTGTCAGGTCAACTAGTTACAACCTATTGTAGCTCTCTCCCTCCAGAGAGGAGATCTCAATGACAACACTCTGCTGATGACCACGAACAATTAGAGGGCACATCCAGCACAGCACAGTCTTGATTCCAGTCAGGTCTTGCAAAACTCCTCATTTTTAGAATTTTTCACTTCTGAGTACACTTTGGTGTCACCCAACAAGTCAGAACTTCTAAAGCAGATATTTTCAGGGTGCAAGCCATGCCAGCTACGCTGTTAGTTCTTTGTTCTAAAAGTGAACACAACCCGTGTTTATCCAGGTGAGGGAGTCCTATTTCCCTTCCTGGGCATCTCTCCCATTCCCTCACACACTGCAGGCCTGCTCTTTTTTTGGTATGCTCCAGGGTAAACCACCTTTCATTTAAAAGTAGTGAAGTTGTAACAATCTAAAACTGGTGAATTTAAAACTGGACCTTAAATTTCTAGTGCTGATAATCTCAGTTGTGAACTGATTCACCACTGAAATTTTGCTGTCCACTTTCAGTTCTCTAAGTGACTTTTTGTCATCAGATGACACAGTCAACAAATGCCCTGTTTATTATGGAGTCAGCTACTGCAATCACCATGTATCCCCCACCTCCTGTGTCTCTAGATGTTATCTTACTGTGTGACATTCTACTATTAACAACAGGCCATGGATTGAAAAAGAGATTAAGTGAAGAAGGCATCAATATAAATAATCTGTAGAGCAAATGGAGACAGAGAAAGAAAGCAGTTATAAAAATGTCCTAAAAGCCTGTTTTATAAAGACAGCATACAAATACTATACCATAATACACCTGAAGATAACCACATTTAAAAATTTCC
This sequence comes from Daphoenositta chrysoptera, assembly GCA_013397915.1. NCBI lineage: Eukaryota > Metazoa > Chordata > Aves > Passeriformes > Daphoenositta > Daphoenositta chrysoptera. Next base: position 411,695 of record VZRO01002488.1, read on the forward strand.
CCCTCGTTTGGTCACTGAGGAGAAAAACACCCTTGAGCTTCAGGGTTCATGATGTAAGTCTAGTCACAAACACCAACCCAAGTGTTAATTAAAAAAAAAAAAAAA
>VZRO01002488.1:418641-539497 GCA_013397915.1 Daphoenositta chrysoptera
TCCCAGCTCAGCAGACACCCGGGGTGCTGGGCAGCCCCAGGAGCCCTGTCAATGCCACCACCCCTCCCAGCTCAGCAGACACCCGGGGTGCCCAGGCTGGCGGGTGCTGCCCAGGGCTCAGAGCTGCTGCTGGCCCCAGCTGCCCCCTTTTTCTAGTTAGTGGGAATACTGCAAATCCCCACACATTTAATGAAATGAGAGTGGGGTTTGCTGCCTTTAGTGATTAGTAGCACTTAAACTCCTGCTTTCCAATAGTCCTGCTACCCAAACAGCAAAATACATGATAGGAAAGCCCCCAGATGCTCTCATTAAAAACTTCCTATGATTTTATTATTTAATGGAGAAAATAATTTTTAAAAATCCAGCTATTTTCAGTTTATTCTAGGCTTCAAAGCTTGCTTGCTTTCAAAGAGAAGTTCCACTTCTCCTGAGGATTATTATTTAAATCAAGTATTATTAAACAATATTAAATCAGTTCATTTGCAAAGAAAATAATTAAAGTCACACTAGGTATAAGAAGAGGAGCATGACTGATCTGACCTTTTAATTAAATGATTAACACTAGTCAGCAACAACACAGTGAAATGACAAAGGAAAAGTGACCTTTTTATGTCTTCACTGAGAATGGAAACAGGGCACCGTCAGCATTTAAATCTTTTCAAAATGTAAGTTATAGAACCACTAACCTCAGAAATCATTCATAATTACAACCTTCCAAGTTCAGTGTATATATGGAATACATACTCTGCTCAGTGCATGGAAAAATAGCTATTCTCAAAAGTGACCAAAAGGAAAAAGGTCAGCCTGTCATATTTTACTAGTATTTGTCTTAAAATCTACAAAATGTATTCCTCTGAAATGGATGGACTCTGCTTCAGTGACTCCGTCAAAGCCATTATAAAAGTAAGTTACCAAAGTGTTAAGAGATAAACTGGACTTCAGTGGAGCCACGAATACTTAACACTAAAAGTAAAAGACAGTGTAGGGCTTTCTTGCCTAGCTGTAACTCCACTCTTACAAAAACAAGGTTAGAAATAAAAAAAGGGGAGGGGGCATGTCTGTACAAAAAGAAAATGAAAGCTGGCTAAGACAAAGAAAGTGATTTTTCTTTTTTAAAGACTTCTCTAACTTTCTATATTTTGAATTATAGGTTTCAAATTGAATTAATCCCAACTTGAACAATAGGTTAAGGTCTTCATGTTATCTTAACACAAGGAATTTACAGGTTATGAGTGTTTACACCCTGAATGAAGCAGAGATAAAAGAAAATTGAAACAGAGATATTTTTTTTCCTGGCTTTATAGGTTATTCCTTAAATAAACTATATAGGCTTCAGGCACACAATGACACTTGGGTTTCTGTGGTAGCTATATAGCAGATAGCTCTGAAATGTGTATTACCAAGTATATAGTCTGCTTCTGCAACTTGCTTGTAAACCAAGTAGAAAGAAAGAGTATATCACATGGTGAGCTGCGTTTTTATTCAGATCCTCTGATCCAGTCATCTTCTTCCCAAGCAGCACATCTAATCTGGTAACTGGAGTTTTATTTTATGCTGCTTTCTATGGCTGAATGAGGCCGAGACTGTAAGTTCTGGCAGTACTTTTGGACACACACAGTTCTAAAAGAAGCCTAAAGCTCACTTGTATTTCCTTAGCCAGCCCCTGGCCCTTGAGCTGGGCCCAAGGGCAGCACCAGTTCAGTGCCTGGGACACCTCCCCAGAGACCTCGCTCTGCATGAACGGGGAAGGACACTCAATAATACTGCGACTTTTCCACCCCCTCTTACCAATTACCAGGTCATTAAAGTGCAAGGCCTTGCTATGGATCACCTGGAGCCTCCTTAGCCCATTTTCTTGCCCCAGCTTTTAGCTGTACACGGTTTGGACTCCCATGTTTATTTTGATCACCTATTTTCCCATTCTTTGTCACATGACAGTGATACATATGTACCTTCCCAAGGCTGAATACCAGTAACACAACTACAGGAAGTTGCGTGCACATCTATATTTTTATAATATTTAATAGGCTACATTTCATGGTTTGCTTTCTTCTCTGTTTTTCTTTCAACACAGAAGTAACTTCTGCTTCATTAGAATAATTTCAAATATAGAAAAATATATGCAGGAAAAAAAGGTTTCATTTTTATTTCATTTAAACCATATTCTTTGAAGGCTGCAGCACATACTTAGTTGTATGTCTTCACAAAACCTATCTGAACACAAGAGTGAAATGAGCTGTACAGATGTTCCATATAAAGAGAAATCAGTAAAAGCTCTACTTAAAGAGCTCTGCTACATCTGACTTTAAGTCTTATTTCCACTTCCACCTCACACTGATAAAGCATTTTCAACTACAACAACAACAACCAATTCATTGATATTTTGTATTTTTATAGTTATTTCTTCCTAGGACAAAACAAGGTCAAAAATATAAACAGTACAGCTAAAAATGCAAAAAGCGTGAGGGATTCTCTTAAGCCAGACATTACAGCATCAGACACATAACACATCTCTGTTTAAGTGAGCTCACATGCAGACATTTTGTTTCTCAACTGTTTAACTGTTAGGACAGTAAAAATGAAAAAGCCTATAGTTCTTTGCTATTTTAAGATTATTTCCAATATGCTGCTTTAAGAATTTGACCAGGATGACAGCTTCTTGCCAGTGCCAACAAGTTATTGGCTTTTGTGGATTTTTTTGACCTCTGCAAAAATTATGCATGAAGAAGAAAGAAAATAAACTTACCTCTTTATTTCTAACTTATCTGGTTTTTGTTATCTAACCCTGAAGTGAAAGAAATTCTATGCACTTTCCCACATTTGTTTCTCATCTTTGTAAATCCCAGTGGCTCCACAGTCTCAAATGTGAGATAATCTGTAGATCAATGAGGGCGGATGTAAAACTCTTGCTAAGCCATGTTTTCCCAGCTGGGGGTAAATTCACTTGCCTGTATGTAAAATTTCCTAATTAGAAATGTCAAGTCTCTGTTAAAAGCTTCCAGAAATTGATGCTGAGCTTTATAAAAAGTTAACTATTCCATAGCCGTGTTTTATCTGACTCATCAGGAGAAACCATCCCATATTATTCATAATTAGGGCTAGAGCAGCAGAAGAATTTCAGAATTTTACTAGATGGGGGTTTCTGCCTGTGAGCCATAACAGCCCTGGGGATGTGCCCCAGAGGGACCCGAGCACTGGCACTGGGCACTGCCTAGGCCCTGAGCATCCCTGGAGAGCAGTTCCTCAATTCCCAGAGACTCCCCACAGCCCCAGTTCAGTTTGAACAGAGCAACAAGGAAAACCTTTGATTACCAGCCCACTGATGGGAGCTGCAGTATTGCTCAGCTCAGAGAGGAGTAGGAGTACAATCTTTGTAATCCTCAGGTAATAGAAATTAGAACAAAAATCTGGGGTTCTTTCAGTGCTGAAATTTACGTCCTTACCACTGGTGATGGATCTATGAAATTCCGATTTCCGTGTGAGACTGATAAAGGCAATATAACATATTCAAAATTTATACCCTGCCCTCCACTTATTACAGACTTTTCATCACCATAACATAGTTATGCTCTGGATGGGTTTTTGCAATGTTACTTTATTTCCTGGCTCTCAGTATAATTAGAAGACATTTTAGAATAAAGGCACAGTTACAAGTAACAATTTTCCTATGTTAAAACTCTCTTATTTGGTAAAATTACTGAATTTTGATGTTGGTGGAGGTGGGAAATGGCTTTAAATATTTTGCAGAAAGATAGAGTCCTGACTCTGCATCCCAGCTGATCCCACCTGTGTATGTACAAACCATTAACAAGTTCATGGAGGCAGAGGTGATAACAAAGCCTTGAGGAAGCATGGTGTAATGCCAGAATCATGGCCATAGCATCCATTTCACCCTTGTTTTAACTAAGGAGGTTTTGTCATGATAAAACCTGATGTGTAGTATCTGTAAATGAAAATCCCTTTAGATAAGTAGAGACAAATTCAAGACAAAATAGTCATATTCTGCTTCTTCAAAGAAAAAGCAAAATTGGATTTGTGTTCTCAGCTAAGCTGAAAATAAATAGGATAAAGAAAAAAAGAAAATGTTGACAAAGGCCTAACACAGTGCTCAGTCAGATATTTTCTGGACTGCAAACCAAAGAGTTGAACCTGACAATATAAGCTGTATTATGAGTTAATCTTGAACATTTGGCCTAAATGTAACAAAATACTCTGAAACGTGGACAGATTCAAGTCTCTCCAATAAACATTCAGGGCAAAAGAAAGCTCAGAACCCAACAAGAGCCACCCCTGGACCATACTGCTGCCAGCCTCACTTCTAACACCCAACAAACCCGGCAAGAAACCTTATTTCTACCTGATTATCCAAAGACAAGTAATGGCATCTACCCAAATAAATATTGCCAGAAGTCACCTGCACCTTTCTTTGTACATCTGAGCTTGCTCATATAATATCAGTAATTGTCCTCCCTGCTTAGGCTGATAGCTATGAAATAACCTGTGTTTCACTCCTACTTGCAGAGCTCCAGTTATTGCCATGATTAGGTGGTGAATAAGTACAGAGCTTCAGGCCTTAAGTGCCATTCTCTCCTTATGAGCAATCAAACAGCTCCACTGCATTCCTCATACGATGACTGCAAAGCTTAAACTTGTGCTCATACTTTCTCTCCCCATAAGAAATAAAAATTATGGAGGAGAGGAAGAAAAGTTAAATCAGCGTGGGTTTTTTTCACACTTTAAATGAAATAACTGGCTAAAATGTAATGTCTCTACCACATTGTAAAATAGCTTTCAAGTAATGAGAAGACATGAAAGTGAATGCTACAAATAAGTGAAATGTTTCCCAGGAAGACAGCAGTTTCATTACAGGAAGAAAAAATAAACACATCTCAGAAAGGCAAATACATTTGGACTGTAAACAGGGGTCTGAAGGATTGTTCAAAGGTTCACCATTTGATTCCAGTGCTCATACATAACAAATATCTTTTTTTTCCTGTTTTGTTGTACTTGTACATAATGGCTACTTAGGGGGTTTCAAAGACAAGTAACAGAATAATTGAAGAAGAAGCTAAAATAGTTTATATCATCTGTGAAATTTCCATTTAAGAAAAAGCTAGTAAAACCTGGTTAACCTGCCCTTAAAAGAACAAAAGTTAGGTGGCCTCCAGTGACAGTAATTAAGATTAAGGGAGACGCTTCTTCTGTCATCATTCTAAAAGCAGATTATGGTTACAGCAAAAAAAATTAAAAAGTGCAAAGAATGCAGAATGAACAGAGTGCAGAATGAACCTGTGGCCCTGGCAGAGCAGGGCACAGTCGCTTTTGGGAGAGGCAGGAGGGGACATCGACATTCCCGCAGTGACACTGGCTCAGCCAGGAGGGGCAGGTGCTCCCTGGTGGCTCTGGGTGACAGGGGATCACCACAGGAGCTGGAAGAGGGAATCCCCCAAGAATGCTCTGTATAACAACCTCTGAGGCACCAGTATCAGATGTCTGTCAAAGCTGCACATGGATTGTTTGTGTCATTTCTGGTGATTAGATCACTGCATGTCTGAGGTTTTTCCTTTAAATGGGAGCTTCCCCCAGTCCCGAGCCCCAAATAAATGACAACAGAAAATGCTCCTTGCTGAGAACTAAAGAGCTGATGAGTTCAGGAAATGATCCATTAGTTTGCTAGGAATAAAATACCGCAGAGCAAGACATAACAACGTTTTCATCCTTTTCTTTGCAGGGGATGGAGTGAGAGCAACACTCCTCTCCTGCCCAGCACACGGCCTCAGCACAGCAGCTGTCTGCAGCGGGCAGGGAGCTCAGCAGATGTTCAGCCTTCTCGGGCACTTGGAGTTCAAAACACTCCTCATCTCCAGCAGAATGAAATCAGCAGGTCGTACACTGGTGCTGGAAACAACCCATTGTGCTGGCCAGGGGCTGAAAAAACCACCAGGGCTCCCCTGCTGCAGAGGGGATGGTGGATTTGAGCCTTGCTATCATTCAGCCAACAAAAGACTAATAAAATAATAACTCTTTCCTCTCCATCTCCAACAAAAATTCTCTCACATTCTTTCAGATTCCTGTAAAACTAAAGCATGACCTATTGAGGTGAGTCATTGTGACAAACAAGAGAAAATGCCACATTGTCAAAAAGTGGTTCTGAAACTTGGGACAAATTTGCAATTTGGGGAACTAATTCTCATTTCTAACAGACTGCAGTTTTCACAGATTTTAATTAGATATCTATCATTCTCATAATCACTACTGTAATTACAGGGAGTTATGAAATGCTGAACATGGTTCTTTGTTATTTGAAGTTAAAAGAAAAAAAAAAAAAAGAGTTTTTAGAAACCTCAAGTTCTTGTACTGACAGCAACCACTTGCTGTTTTAGACCATGGGATGTTCTCCCAGAAACTCAGCTGTGACCAAGTTGCATCTGTACAAATCAGGATTTGGACTGCCATTTCACTATTGCAAGAGTTAATCCTACAGGGTGAACTCTTCCCCCAAAACAGACACTCCCACCACAATCATATTTGTTAAACACTGCTAAATTCAGAAGAGAAGTAAAGGTGCACATGTGATTTTGCACTCTCTGCTAAAATGACTCATTTAGATTGGATTTAATAATAAACAGAAAACAAACTTTTTGATAGGGATATGCCTACTCATCTCACCTTGCACATGACAGACTGGATGAAAAATAATCCTCAGTTTGCAGTGTACAGCCACATTTGCTGTGTATTTCCAGCATTTATGCAGACACATCCTTTACTTGACCTAATTCCATCCTCTGGAAGCAAACCATCCCAGCACTTTACACAGAAGTATAAAATGAGTATTCTCATTAAAGGCCTTAAATAACGGGTGTTAATGAATATAGCCTGCCCTCCTAGCATCATACAGATAGAGAATACTTTGCAAAGGGCACCACAGACTCTTTAAACTGCACAGGGAATTTTGCATCATAAGGAAAAAAAAATAGCTAGTCATTCTGGCAGTATGAAAATAGCACAGTTCTTTTGATTTTGACATAATTGTTGTGCTATTAAATGGAATAACAGCCCTAAGTTAAATAATGGAGGTCATTTGAAGGGTACACATATTTTGCTTTTCTTCTGGGAAAAAAATAAAAATTTTGAAACCCTGTGCCTGACTATTCATAGAAACTGAAAATCACCCTCATAGCCACAAGGGAGTCAAAACATCCAAGGTCATTACTTCATTAATTTTGATTTGTTTCGAGCTAATGGAACTTTAAAAAATTTGACTACTTACCACAGTATTTCATACCAGTCATTCACTCTCAAAATCAGTGTGTCACTAGGCAGAGTTATGCCATTTACTTTCTTCCTTTACCCACAGAGCTCAGAGACTGTTTTTCCTCTTTCATCAGAACTGCAGAGATTCAGTCTGGTGACCTAAAAACCTAAGGAAGCCTAATAAGAAAATTAAAGTTTTCCAGAACAATGACTAAGTCACTCTAAAATATTAATTCCTCCAACAGGAAGCCTATTCCAACACAAACACTGAGTTTGATTCAGCACTGAAGAAACCCAGTGCAATATCTCTCTCCAACATAAAATCCAACCTGCTTCAGTGAATTACCATCACCACACATTATTTGTTGCATTGAGAAGCCTTAGTTATTAAATGGCCCAGACCTGCTGCTGTGGCAGCTCTCAGAGCAGGGACCACTCACACAGACAGACCTTCTGACTGGCAGATAAGATCATCCTCCTGGTAAGAAAACACAAAAAAATCTGAATATAATCATCCTAATAAGCAGAGACTAAAAAATAGGAAAATACCCTAGATTATCAGGTGTGAGGCACTAATGTGAAGGTTATTATAGCTCAGGCTCTGTCTGAGTATTACTTCTGGAAATAACACACTTACTTCATTCTAGTCCATGCTGGGAAAAATGAGGAGCTCTCATGGTCCAGAGACATTTGTTTGTGTCCTTCAAGCCTTCTGAGCTTTTGGGATACAGATAGAAGACTTGAGCTCAATACTAAATATTGTCTAGGTCAACCGTACAAGTCCAATATTGCTCCTGAAGAGAGAAAATAACAAATGCTTTTCTTAAAGCCATCTCTGGATTTTTTTATTTTCATTCCCTTTCCTAAGGGAGCATGATCGAGCAGATATTATCCAATAAATTTTCGAATGAAAAATGCAGCAAATTATTTAATGTAGATTTCATAATATTTCTTTTGATACAATGTATTAGAAAAGAAATATTATCCACATTTATACTTTAACCAGAGTTCAGTCCCTCATGTTTCCTCTAAATAAATGCATATTCTGGCCATAGCTTTCTCTATTCTTACCTTTGTCTGGCACTGTGCTGGGGAGCGAATAGATTGAGAGATGCAGTAATACACATAACCTTTAGCTTAGCTCTTATCACAAGGAAAATAGTTACTGTTGCTATGGTTGTTTGGTCAAACTGTCACCCCATATCAGCATTGTTAGAATTCACACCTGATAAAAAGATAGCTTAAGAAAAGAAGAGGGGGGAAAGTAAAGCAAAATGCTCTATAGAAGGCAACCCAATTCTCATCTAATCTCTTTTAAAAAATCTGCTGTGCTAATGCTATCCTGTATGCCTATCATTGAAATCATATGAGACTTCAAATAGGGGTAAAGATAAGTAGAAAATAATGAAAAATAGAAATCTGTGCAATTTTTTCTGTTTGCAGTGATGTTTAGATTTTTATTTGTAAACCACCCATAAGGTATTTTCAAGGTCAGGAAAATAAAAAAGTTTTAAAAACAAGGGATGATTTTCAAGTACACCTAAGCTGCATTAAATCTCTGAACTATTGCTCTACAACCTGAAACCAATCCCATATGAGACTATTATTTCTCAGCATCTTGTTAGTCCTACTTTGCACACAACCTTGTGAACTACTAATCTTTCTGAATAACTGCACTCAGCCCTAAAGGCACACCAACAACTTTTACAATAAGACTTGAAAATTTAAATTAAATTTTGTTTCAGACACAGCTGTACGAGGCAGGTGTTTCAAAGTGTTCCTGCAAGGCAAACTTTTAGAAAGTTCAACAGTCTGAAGACTGAAATATGTGAGCCCAGACAAAATGAAATAGCCCCTACAACAGACCTGAGCTCAGACACAAGCATGAAGTATTTTTATTCCCAGATTTCCTGTAGTGGAGATGCCACGCCCCTCAGTGAGGATTTCATAAGGCTCCCATTAAACATAAACACATTACAGACCACTAATACATACTGACAAGAGGCTTTTTGCTGCTCTCTTTCCTCCCTTATCCATTTTTCACTCAGCTGCTCAGAGCCAAGCGCTGGTTGTTCATCTCTGCTCTGAGGAGGGTGAAGGCACAGCCAGCCCTGGGACCTGTCCTTCCCGCAAAGCCCTTCTGGTGCTCACCAGCTCCCCACACTCTCATCAACTACTGTCTTTACCTTTATGGTCCAAGATCTTTAAAAACTGTCCGCAGACCCGCTCCTGTTTGCTGGGAAGCTCCAGAGCCTCCCCGTGGAGCTCAGGGCAGAGATCCACTGTGGGTGTTCACCCTGCAGCTGGTGCCCATCACCACGAGGGCTGCCTGCTGGAGCAGACACACGTGCTGCGTTGGTAAATAAGACAAGAAACTTTACTGCTTATTCTAAAAGCCCAGATGAGAAACTGGCACGCTCTCACCGTCGGCACCAGTTTGCTTTACACCCCACTAAACACTGCTCACAGGGAAGCAGGAGTGCAGTGCCACCCTTCTGCGACAAACGACAGTGGCCTCTCGGTCTTCATCGTGGCCCAGGTCTCCAGAGACTTCTCTGTACCCACAAGTCAGGTACTGATGCACTCTGCTCACCCAGCTACATCGGCAGCAAGGCACAGATGGTTGCTCAAGGAGTCTGTTTTCCAAAATATTCATTTGTTCTGCTGTCTTCAGGAAATAGGATGCCTGTTACTGCCCTTGCAGGTGTAATGGAGCCAGTATTTTATCTGTTGGCTTCAATGTGAAAGGGTGAGAAAGGTTGTTTTATTCCATCCTAAGGATAAGGCACAAAAACCGTGCATGCAAACCACTGATTTGTGCCTAATGCTGCAGATAAACAAGTACACATGTAAATAAAAGCGGGGTTATTTAAAACTGGTGACAACGTCTGTTCTTTCTGGTGTTTTAAGACAGACCTCTTTTGTTTTACATAACTAAAACTAGTAGTTTCTTTAAACACTTTCCTAAAAATTCAACCCAAAATGGTGTCTCAGGTTCGGTTGTTTCCCACATCAGAAGTGACAGCCTATTACTTTGCCTCTGCACTCTATTGCAATCCAGCTATCCAGCTCATAGGTAGAGATAGATTAATGTATATCCCAGCAGCAATGAAACTCAAAAATAAGGTTGCTATTAAAAGCATGGATGTTGAAAGCTACAGGGTGTCATCTTGTCCTGGTGATGCACACACGCTGCTCAAGTCTTCAAACATTTTGGTAGTCTTTTTGGCTCCCTCCTAAAGCTCAGGTTTTAACTTGGACAAGTCTCAAGCTTGGTTACTACAGTACATAAGTTGTCACTTGCACGTTTTGGAAAGCTAAGAGAAGAAGAGTATGCTGGCAGTTAAAGATGTTTACAGTACTTGCAGAAGTGAGGGCTAGGCCATAATGGGTTCTCTGGAAGCAATCACAGCACAATATATTTAAGCGTAAAGAGAATAATCACTTATATCAGCAGGACAGGCAAGACTGCCATTTGCTGACATCAATGCATTTATTGAGTTAGTGTTCCTGAACTCAGGATACTAATTTATTTTTTACAGCAATTAGACGCCACTGGGAGAGAAGTAGAGAGAGGTGTGAGACTGACCACCTCTCTGATGAGCAGTGCTTAAGACAGTTTGCAAAAACATCCTTCTCTCTGTCGCACAGTCAGTGCCACTTAACAATGTAGGAAAATCAAATTCAAAAGAAGAAATGCATCTGAGACATGAAAGGAAGAAAGTCCAAGCAAATACCCTATTTATGATGCTGTTGTAGATGTCACTCAGACACATACACCAAGTAGAAGGTTACATACAAGATTTTCTCATTTCTTTTTTCTCTCTTTAATAAAAACTTGAGGCTCTTGAAAGCTCTAATCAAATCTCAAAACAATTTCCAGCTATAAAAGAACTGTGTATTTTGAATTACAACATAATCAAACTCAAGGATGCGTTACTCAGCTTAAACTACCCCTCTATCTGAGCTGCCTGTTAGCCATGCCAAACTGAGTTCTGTAAGTCTCCCTCCAAGCTTTTGCAACTTACTAGCAAAGCAAATAGGTTTATATGTCTGGAGTGAGTCGGGGGGGAGGAAGGGAGGTATCTGAGCACACTGGTGTCCTTTATGTGCTCTGAAATCAAACAATTATAGCCAATTTTCTAACCTAGGAGCCAGTGAGGAATACTGTGCAGCAATAGGAGGGACATAAATTAGGAAAAGACAACACTGTAAGAAATGAAAGTATAAGAACAATTATGCTTCTGGGACATTGCATATTCAAACGAGGATGAGAAATGGCAAAAGCTAAGTCAGCATTAGCATGTCAAGCTATTAAAATTGCTATATGTATGGAATGAAGCACAGAGACTGGCATGAAGTTGGAGGGAAAGGAGCTGAAACACCAGGGTAATTGTAGGGTCAGGAAAGATGGGGATGAGCTCTGGACATTGCTGTACCATAAATGGGTACAGCTACAGAAGAATGAAATGCTTTAATAAAAAGTAATTGGAGAACAGGAAAAACAGTCACCCTTGAACTTGCTCAGGATCCTCTTCCAACTGTGTCTGAACATGTCGATTTTTAGAGGGGTTATTTACTGTCAATAAACAGAAGAAAGGCTACATGACTGTAAGTTCCATTTTTTTTGTCAAGCCAGAAAATGAGTGCCATGGCTGTTTCAGGACTCTGCAAATGACCCTGTTCTCCCCAGCTTGCTTTGCTCTGGTTTTCACTGCTCAGCCAGGGCCAGTGGGTGCACTGGACTGCAGAGCAAGGGGCTGTGAGGCACCTTGTGGCTCTGAGCACACCAGCCAGGTGAGGTACTCTGCAGGCAGCGACAGCCACAGAGATCCTTGAGAGAATTTTGGCAAGATTTTCTCCTAAAATACAACAGCTTATTCAATTCAACAACAGATGCTTTCTGTGTTATCCCCTACAGCAAAGAAGTTATTAAACAGCCAGCCAAAGCCTCAATCCTGAGGCTGCCAACTGGTGGTTGTACAGAGTTTTGTATTTCCCTCCTACACCATCACTTATCATTACTACCCATAGTCTTCCTTCATGCCAATTTTTACCGAGAAACGGCAGCCCCACTCCACTGATGCCATAATTATTTTTTTTTTACCTTTTCTTTTATACCTCTTTTGTATGCCTTTGTGGCCTTTTGTATTCTTGCTGTTTCTTTTTAGCCTACGTTCCTAGACTTAATGTTTTGTTGAGTTAAGAGACCGAACATCTTGGAGGCCTCAGACACCAAGGTCCTCTCTGGAACACATTTTGTAAACTGAAAGATGGGTCTGTCCAGGGGAGGGTTCCTCGGGGAGGGGGGTTCACTTAGACTTTAATTCTATACCCAATCTATCGTGGGTGTGCATTTTGGGGTGGGCATTTGGATGTGCATTTTCTGTGTGTTCCAGCTGGATGGAGTGCACCAGGGATCTTTGAAATAAATATCGGGGGGAAAACCCCTTTTCCCCTTCTAACCGTGTTCGGCTCTGATTTTAAGAACAGGGATAAGGCATCACCGCACGGTGTTAAAACGCCATCATTTTCATGCAGGATGAAAGATTAAACCAAGCTGGACTGCAGGGGGAGATGCCAGTCCCGTTGCAGCTGTAGGTGTGAGCCCACGGCCTCGAGCTGCCGGCGACTGCGACTGATCCGCGCAGAGCCCCGAGCGGGCCGAGCGGGAAGGGCCCAGGGCTCAGCAGAACACGGCGGCCAGCGAGGGACTGTGGTGAACTGTTCAGCCTGGAAAAGCGAGGGACTGTGGTGAACTGTTCAGCCTGGAAAAGTGAGGGACTGCAGTGAGTTGTTCAGCCTGGAAAAGCGAGGGACTGCAGTGAACTGTTCAGCCTGGAAAAGTGAGGGACTACAGTGAATTGTTCCACCTAGAAAAGCTCCCGCCGAGCCACGCGCAGCCTTACACAGCAAATCCTGCTGGGCTCGGCCTGCCAGGCCTCAGGGGGCCCGAGGCCAGACACCAAATCANAGCGAGGGACTACAGTGAATTGTTCAGCCTGGAAAAGCGAGGGACTGCAGTGAATTGTCCAGCCTGGAAAAGCGAGGGACTGTGGTGAACTGTTCAGCCTGGAAAAGCGAGGGACTGCAGTGAATTGTCCAGCCTGGAAAAGCGAGGGACTGCGGTGAACTGTTCAGCCTGGAAAAGCGAGGGACTGTGGTGAACTGTTCAGCCTGGAAAAGTGAGGGACTACAGTGAATTGTTCCACCTAGAAAAGCTCCCGCCGAGCCACGCGCAGCCTTACACAGCAAATCCTGCTGGGCTCGGCCTGCCAGGCCTCAGGGGGCCCGAGGCCAGACACCAAATCAGCCCAAAAGGACAGGAATCCACCTGCCAATTACGGCCACTTTAGGATTTAGCAAACAGACCGTAAAAGGTGTCACAGACATGTGCATTTCCAAATTTGAGAAGACACGCATCTTTTGCCTCTTGTTTTACTCTTGATGCAGAAGACAGAGTAATAGCAATGTAAACAGTAGCACAGTCCATGTTTTTCAGTATTTGGCTTGTAATGATTAAAAAGGCAATTTTTTGCTAGATGCTTTCTACAGGCACTAGGTCCAAAGGGTGGAAATTAGATTTCTTAAGGCCAAAGCAGAACTAAAGAGCTGTTAACTGAGAGGGAATTAATCCATGGGCCAACTTACAAAGACACAGTGATATTGTAAACACATGAAGCATCTAAAGAAATAACAATGTTTTTTGTAAAGAATGTTTCTTCCATTGAGCCACGCTTACTTTGGTGTGGCTTCAAGAACCCCAAATTTGGTAAGGCAACCCTAGATGAAACCCTCAGAGGAATCTCTAATTCTTCTGCTGAGCAGCAAAATCAGACAAGATCATAAAGAGGAACTATCACTTCACTCTTCAGTTTTTAAAGCACAAGTCCCAAAAGTGTAAAGTGACAGAATTGTGGATGACATGTAAACCCTTTTATCCAGAACAATATTTCTGTATAAACTTCTCATCTGACAGGACTACTAGTTCCTCTTTGATTTTATTAAATCAGGATAGTAAGGGGCCAAGAGAGACTTTAAATTAATTTTTAAGACTTCTTCTATTCAACACGCAAAGCCAATTTCAAGATTTTCTGTCCATCCCTGCCCAGTAGGAAGCTGAGGTATGTGTACAGATGGCGCAGGAAAAGTAGAAAGATTCCTCTCACTCAGCCTTCCCCTGACTGTGACCTTCTCTCATACTTGCAAAAAGAAAGAATAAAAAAGATAAATCTGCCAGCCAGACTTAAAAACTTGTAAGCACAGCTTGTGCACGGGAGATATCGAGCCTTCCCTAGACCTGGGCCTCTGCTTCGCTCCTGGTTTCTCAGCCTCAGTGATGTGCAGCTGCATCTGTCATGAGGCATTACGTTATGTCAGCGCTTTAATGCAACAGGAGATACAACCGGCTCTGGCACGTAAGAAAACGACAAATCAGTCTAGAGAATTTGAAGAGACAGTTTTCTGGAGGAACACAGGTGCACAAGCTGGGATTTAACAAAAGTTATTTGAAATGCAGGAAGTAAACAATAAAAAAGGCCATTTTACCCTAAGTAAATTTTAGAAAATAGGTTTTCTATCCAAATGTTTTGCTACAGCTGCAAGTCTCAGATTCAAAAACTGACAAATAAGATTTCTTTCAAACTCCAACATGAAGTGAATGGTAGAGATTGAAAGAGACAGAATTTCATATCCATTAGGATTCCAGCACTCTATTTTAATTAGGAATCAGTTGCAGACTGTAAGAAATTGCCCAGTCTGTATATCTCATTGAGTCTTTTGCGAGAAACTCAACTACTTTATGTGTTTGGAGTTGCATCCTCACATAGGAATAAGCACTTAACAAAGACCTTAGTGAGACTGAAAATCTTTCTTCACAGAGATTGTCCCACCATTATACAGTCACACTAATAAGGGATATTCCCTTTATTATCAGTCTCTTATATTCTGTCTCCAGTGTCCTCTCCTGCAGGTTCAAAAGGTTCTGGGTGCAGCACTACAGGAGTTAAACGATCCCATATACCCCATTTCCAAGGTGAAGAGAGGTTTTCACCACCAGATCACACAACTTTTTTACTTCACGTTCTGTCTGTTGCCATCCATTTCATTGCCTCTTGCACTAAAATAGTGGTTAAAAACAAACAGGAGATTACAGAATCACAGAATGGTTGGGGTTGGAAGGGACCTGAGGAGTTCCCCTAATCCAGCCCCTGCTGCAGCAGGTTCAGCAGGTTCTGGCTGCACAGAATCCCATTGTCCAGGCGGGTTTTGGACATCTCCACAGAACGAGGCTCCACAACCTCTCTGGGCAGTCTGTTCCAATGTTCAGTCACCCTCACACTAAAGAAGGTTTCCCTCCTGTTCAGGGGGTGGAACTTTGTGTTTCAGTTTGTGCTCATTGTCCCTTGTCCTGCTGTGGACACCACTGAAAGGAGTTTGGTCCCATCCTCCTGACACCCACCCTTAACACATTTTTGTGCCCTGATGAGGTCCCCCCTCATTCTTCTCACCTCCAGCCTGAACGGGCCCAGCTCCCTCAGCCTTTCCCCATATGACAGATGCTCCAGTCCCTCACCACCTTCACAGCCCTCTCCTCGACCCTGTCCAGTAGACCCTTGATCTTCTACTGCCAGCCCACAGGACACAGACTGAGAACTCCTCACTGAAGCTTCATACAGCCTCCCATTTAAACCCACCTGTATTCCTCACCAGCCTCATCAGAGCTCCCCGAACAGACCCAGGCTGTGCCTTCCTTCGAGTGTAAGAGGGACAGGAGCAGCCCCACAGGCACAGCAAAGGAGAGGAGGGAGCACGTTCTTCTTTTATGCTGGGGGTGGCCTCAGAGAGGCTCCCTTCCACCTGCACACCTCCCACTGGCACCAATGAGAGCTAAGCATCAGGAGTGGGGAAATACAGAAAAGTCAATGCTAAAGAAAAGATTAAGGGGTTTTTTACATTAAAAAAGCAAAACCAAAATATTTTAAAAAGAGAGAGAAACAAACAAGACCTGGCATTAAAAAGTGGGTGCTGACTTCACCCAAACACCCCAGATGATTTTACTGTATGATTTTTGTACCTCTGTGCAGCCTGGCTCACTGATGTTTTGGCAGTACTAGAGATAATCTTTTGAAATCAAATTATATGTGTGCAACATGAATTATGCTTTTGGCTTACACTGCAGTAAAACTGCACATTTTGCATATTTTTTTTTTAAGGAGGGGAAGAGAAAAAGAAAAAAATAGAGAATTATATGTCAAAACCAACTTATCAGAGATGCAGATAACTCCAGACACAAGCAACATCTTAATTCACAGGAAGGATATGTAGTATCAGATACAATTTTTTTTTCCCTGAGAAGTTGCTATTGGCATGAAACTATTGCAATATTTTCCACAGGAATGTAACGTTGCATGGAAATAACCAACCATAAAAGCACACCTACAGCTAACACTGGCAATCCACCATCTTCTTCCAGTGGCACATGGCTCAAATGTGCTCCCTGTGTTTCCCCTACACCTAAATGTCTCAGCAGAACTGGAGCCTTAGTCACTGCTTCTGAAATTTTCTGGACATAAAAATTACTAGGATGTATAATAAGGAATCCACTGGCCTAACAAAGATTTATTTTTCCACTCACTGGCACACCAATTTAATTAAAGCACCAAACCAATTAATAAGCCCTACTAATAAGACCCACTATCTATTAGCATATGCAGTGAAAGCAATTTCTGCCTGTGAGTATTTATGAGAGTAGTTATTCACTTGGTAACCATTTACATAGTAACAGCACTAAAAAATGCTAAGGTTTGAGGACGAAGAGCATGGGAAATTAAATGCTGTGTCTTTTACGTTGCATCACTTCTAAAAATATATTTCCAGTGAGAATAAAAAGAAAGGGGGAAATTCCTGCAAATAAGAGCAAAAAATAAATACGTGCCCATGCTTGCCAATGCCCCTCGAGTCAGCTGTTCCCACGCACACCCCAGCACCTTGGTGGCCCCAGCAGCCCACAAGAGATCAATAAGACATCAGGGTCACAGCAGCCACTGGCACTGCTAAAACTAAGGTCACATTTCCGCCAGTTGAGTGTTCTCACTGTACTCACCAAATCCACGCAAATTAGGAAGAGTTAATTAGCAGGAGCCCCCTTTCAGCAGGAGAGCCAAGAGCACCAATGCCAACTTTGCCCACCTGGGACACTCCCTGTGGCCACGAGCCAAGTGAAGATCATCGCCAGGCATATTTCAAATCCACCCATGAGAAACCATTCTGCGAACCTCCCTGGAGGAAAGGATCATTACTCAGGAAACCTTCTCTCCCAAGTGGTAGACACCATTTCATTTATCAGCCTCTGTTAATTGCTGTCTCCAACCATCTCGTTCCACTAAGGCAAGCTAAAGGAAGTTTTCTGGGAAGAGACCCACCACCAAGAGCAAATAGATTCAATTAGGCCATTTAGTTCAAATAGTTCTTATTTACAGTAATTTCTGGTTTCATATTCCCACTGAATCTCATCTCAGGGCAGTATATGTGTCCATATCAAGAGGAAACTTCTGTAAGATGCTCCCAGATTTGCCCCAGTTTGCTTAAATGAGAGAGAGATGGGTGTGAATAAAGATGCAAAGAGGAAGTATCAGAAACAAAACTTCATGAGTGAGATGAGAAAAGATTTCCCCTGCATTGTAACTGCAGCATACCTGATGCACACTGTTTGTGCTAGGCTCGAAAAAGTAATAGAAAGCCTTCCAAATAATGAAAAAAAAAATCTTCCAGAAGTTTCTGGGCTCCTCAATGAATTTCATCCAAATGTCATGCCAAATAAAAATACTGCCACATATTTGCAGTAGGAACTCCTGAATAAGCCCACAGTGAAGCAAGGGGTGTAAAACTGACTCTACCTACGGCGTACCAATCGAAGCCGTAACTCAGCTGTGAAATTTGAATTCAGCTGTTTTTCCAGATCTCTATCTGGCACTGACTCAATCCAGACAATTAGATACTTATTGCAGATGGCTGCAAATATACTTCTCCCCATTGGCTCTGGCCACCTTTATGCTGCCTTGCTGAAGAATGCACGTGATATTTCATCAAATTTCATCTGCAATAAAATATCAAAGCTGAACATGAAGTTTGGTGAGTTTATTATTATTGCTTTCTTTCCCCAAGGAGGAGAGAAATGAAAGGCAAGCCAGAAAAAAATTTAGAGCCTAACCATATTTTTGGTCGAGTGTATATGAATGGCAGGTATGAAAAAAAGTCAGCATCCCAAAGTGATGTGAGAATCGCACATCGGCAAATGGGATAAGAACAACACAAAATTAAAATTAAAATACTGGAATTTTTGATGGGTTGGGTTTTGATTTCTCTTTTCTTTTTAGCCCAGATCATTTCGGCAGTCTTGCAAAATCTTGCAATGAAAAAACAGGTGGGCTTGCAATCTGCAGCAAGAGGCTGGAGTGAAAGGGAAAAGAACTGTGTATGTGACAGAGTAAAACACTTCTAACAAGAAGAAAAAATAAATAATCCAATTCTAATTTTTTTTATCATAATTCTTCTTTCTATTCATAAAGAAATTAATTGTTACAGAAATGCACACAACCAGGCAGAAACTCCCTGGATGATATTAGCTTCTTTCTGGCAAAGGAAGGAAAAAGAAAAATTGTTGCCAATTGCCAGGAAAGTTATTGAATCACCTGCAGTGGTCAATCCCATTTTTTTGCTAAGGATGAGATATTCAGGCATTGTAATTTCCAAAGCTGAAGAAAAAAGAAGCCAAACAAACAAACAGCCAGCTGCAAAAAAAACTTAGACAATACAATATCCTGGAAGAGACTCACTAATGGGTGTCAAACTAATTTGTGCCATTATTCACTATTTTAATCATCAAGGACAGCTTGCTCTCTGAATTCCATTTTTAAAAAGCCAGTTTTAATTTATATGGTTTCCCAGCAATCCCTTGTACCTATTACTGTGACTCCAACAAAAAAAGTCATAATAAAAGCGAATCTATAGCTCATCAGCAGCACGAAAAGAAAACATGTTTTGTGAAAAACTTAATTTTCCTCATTTCTGTTGTTACCGTTTCTGTTATTTTTTTCATTAGACACTCCACCCCCGCTCATCCCCCTCAGGCAAAGCTTACACGGCTGATCCTGAGCTTGCAGCACCTGGTGCAATCAGAAAAGTGTCCTTCTGAAAGAGCTCCGGCAGAACGCAAGGAGCAGCCTCCTCCAGGAGGAGGCTGAGAGAATTCTTTATCCCTCTCAAGCCCAGGCTTGTGCTCGTTGAACCTCGTGTGCTTCTTGTTATTCCACTTTTCCACCCTGCCCAGGTCCTCCTGCAGGTGGCTCTCCCTTCCAAATGTCAGCTTCCCCACTTGGTTTGGTATCACCAGCAAACTCAGGGTACACTTTGTGCCATACTCCAGATCACTTATGATGACAATAAATAGTATCAGGCCCAATATCAATCCCCACTGGATTACACTTCCTGTAAAATTTTCAGTCTGCAAGGAGCACATGCAACAGGTAAACAGGTCACCCAGAGTCACAAAGCCCAAAACTGATTAGAAATAAAAACCTCAGGTTAGCACCTCAAGGGGCCATTGAAATCAGGAATGCTTCATCTACTTATTCCATCAGAAGACTTGTTGTAGAAATACTTCAGTATTTATAAAAAAAATTTCTGTTGAGTTTCTAATCTGCATTTCAGTCACCCCACAGTAGACAAATGTGTCATTTTAAAACATATCATAAAACTCAATCTCTACTATCTCTCCTGTTGTCAACATATTAATTTCCAACATAATACTATTTGCTTGAAGAAAACTATTCCAAATACATACCAGTGCAAAAAAGAGGGGAAAATACCCCGAATTATGCAGTTAGAAATGAAAAATTGGGGATCTGGAGCTTCTAAATAAGGGATTTGCACCTAGAGCACAGAAAAATGTACATGTGGATGCATTTCATTTAGAAAATTATTTGAAATCTGATGTGACCCATGTTCCTACCAGTTTATCTCAGAACATCCTGCAGGCAGAGGGAAAGCTGGGAATGTGAGACAAAGTATTATGAAATTAGTACAATTGGGTTTTTCCTCCCCTAACATTCAGACGAATTTTTTTTTTCCTGAAAGGGATCAATTCTTTAATAAGACTGAATTATGCACATCTCATTTACTGGAAGAAAACATGAGAAGAGTGGTTTACAGGAAGGGAAATGGATAAGAAACGTTAAATTGGATCTTGAATAGCTGTTGTAACTGAGGATTCTTCATTTGGCTTTGATATTTTTTCACTTGTCTCTTGAAAAGTATGTTACACAGAAGGGATTGCTGATGAATGTTTGACGGTGAGTCTGGTTTCTGGTGTTTTTTTAAAGGCATCCTCTAACATAGTCTCCAAACTTTATATCATAATTGCATGATAGCTCAAATATTCCAGGACTCGTGTGAGAAATTAGATTTCTTTCATGTACAATCTGAAACATTCTCTCGTTGTCAATACATAACTGCTCAGCAAAGGTGTTTTTGTCAGCAGAGTTGCTGAGAATAAAACAGTAGGATTTCTCACGAAGATGTATAAACTCTGAAATTCCAGTCATGAAGGATGAAGTCAGTCTGTCATGGACCCACTTAAAGCATTTTGTGTGGGATTTTGTAAACAAGCCTCAGCATCCATTTACAGGGCTTTTAAGACTCTACTGGAGCTGATCAAACTGTGGGGGAAATCTTTCACCTAGTGTAAAAAAATGCTGTCTTTTGGGAATTTTAAACAAAAATAAAAACCCAAACTAAGATCGTTCAGTTCTTTTCCACGTGGACTGGGATGTAAACAAGAGGTTACTGTCACTGGCCAGGGACAACTGAACACTGTTAACTGGAGTCAGCAGCCACAGATCCTACTTCCCATGATTTGGAACAAAGGAAGTTGCAGCCTTAGGTTCAAGTTGCCAATAATTCCTTTCCTGAGAGGGCCCCTGTGTTTCTACCCAAGGCAGAATGGGGGACTATCAATTATGAATGTGCTGATAAGCTCTGGAAGGGATGAAACCAACTGAGATACAGGCAATCATTTGGAGACAACAACGAACTCAAACAAAGCCTGCAGCAATTTGTTTCATATCAGGCATTGACAGAATTTTGAGTTTAATAATTCTTACAGAATTATGGCTCACGGAGCTGCTAAGTTATGACATGAACAGATGAGAGCACCTCCACCCCATCTCCAGGTGCAAGCTGTTACCCCAGCCCACCCTGGGGTGACATCAGTGATTTATCTTTCCCAGGGCAATGCTTTTAGTGCTCTCCTTTTGCTTTGCACTCACAACGAGGTAAAAACCTGCACACAAACAGCTGCTCTGAGTTCTCACAAATTCACACCCTGCCTCCTCCTGCTCTAATATGATTGTTTGCCCACGTACCTGAAAGTAACACAGACATATGTCAGATTTTACTAACAGGACCATGGCAGGTGTCACTTTAATTTGGAATTATGGTAGTGAATTCTTCATCAGCACTTTGATAATCATATTTGTAAAGTGGTAACATTTGCAAGGCCTAAAGACAAGTACAGGCACACCTTCCTTGGGGACTCTGTGTGTGTTGGGCAGCTGCTGCTCTGTGTGTGCCACCCCTGTGCCTTTTTCTATACATACACTGTTGACATACACCTCACAAAAAGAAGCTAAAGCATTTTTAAGTGCAAAGTTAAAGCAGTTTCCACCACACAGACATGGCATTAGTGCTATGCAGAGGAGAGGACCTGGCACAGAAAATATTTTGAAACATCTGGTTTGGTTTGTTTTTTCCTCTTTCCCAAACCTGAGAAAGCTTTCGTTGCTGGTATGTTGCTGAAAAGCTTCTGTGCTTGCAAGAGCAAGGCTCTTTAAAGTGTCTGGTAAAATGCTTCAGTGCAGAATGCATGAAGGGCATGCATTAACATACATTGATTACTTGTATTTTTAAATGTAAATGCTGTCTGCTCAGCATCTGATGGAATTATACCAGTACAGTCAGTAAGTGTCATTGACATTCAGTTCCCTGTTCTGAAGTTTGACAATACCTCTGATTCTGCAGTTTTTATTTGGATAATATACATCATGGTAACAGAAAACTACTCCAAAACACAATTGCTTCTGTTTCTCAGACCTGGGGATTTGGGATGTCATTTCCCACGGTGTCAGTCTTTGACAGAGGGTGCTGGCACAGCACTGATAGCCCGTGACTTACTTTGTGCATGTCTGCAGCTCCATTGTCTCCCGAAAGTGGCAATTCAGATTCAGCCCAGCAGCACTCCCACCCATCCCTGAGTCCTCCTCTCCTTTGAGTGTAGCAGGCCACAAAATGTCTGCTGAAAATATCTTTAGTGAACTCTTGGTCTTAGATACACCACAGGCGGGGAATCCCACTCTTTGCAAGCATATACCCAGTGCCCAAACCCTCACCAGTTTTCTTTCCAGACAGGAGAGGGATAGTTTCATGCTACCTGGCTTCTGGAGTCCTCTTGTGCTGGCTTCTGTCCTGTGGCAAGCACACAGAGCCTGGCTGCAGGGGTCTCTGCACCCTTGGGCAGCCACAATCCTTGTCCTCATCTCTGAGCCCTTGTCACAGACCCTGGAACAGAGATTACCTGCCAGAAGTCCAAAGCAGAAAGACTTTATGGCTTAGCTCTAATGTAATTAATGCAATAGTACCTAACTCTACAAACACAAAAATCCAACCTAACCCTAAATTCTCCTATTTTAAGAACAGGTGGCTACTGGCAGAAGTTTGAATCACATGAACAGAGCCACCTTGCCTCCCACTGTTCATTTCCAGCCTGTGCTCTTAATGACAGAGGGACACTAATACTTCAATACATCATCTCCCACTGGTTGACAGCTTCAGAGTGTCCCAGGACTCATCAGTAATGACCAGGCAGACAACAGCTCCACAGCCAGCCCAGCAGCACCCACATATTCAGCCACTGTTGCTAAATCTGGACATTTTCCCTCAGTCTGATAAGAGACTGCCCTTTTCATGCTCCCAGGTTACACACAAACACCACTCTTTGACAGTCAATAACCCACTGCTCTTTTGACATTCTTTTGAATCCATATAGTTAATTAAGGTATGTATGTCTATCCAAAAATCTATACTGATTAAGCCTGGATTACAGAGTCCTTTGCTTGCTCTGTCTGAATAACCATGCAAAATATGAATATCCAGACAAAGAAAGCTGCTCTCGTTCCTGTGTGTTTATTTGACTTGAGATCTGCCATCAAAGAAAAGAGTGTCATTACTTGAGCACCAGGCCTTAAGTGATAGATTCCAAGAGCATCATTTTTAGAGCCATTAGAGGTTATCAGACCTATATGGTTGCTAAGATACCATGAATCATGAAGGAAAATATAAGATAATGGTAGGCAGTCACTGCGATGTTTATCAGAGTATGTTCTCTGCATCTTACTTAATAGCATCATGATTAGGATCATTTTCAAGAGTTCCTGTCTATTTTCCAGCTAGGTGCAAGAATACAATTGCATTAAGTTGGCAAATATTGTTTGTATTTCATGTTTCTCTATGAGTAAATGAATTTGTGAAAGTCAAAATTTGTAATTTCCACAGCAGAATTTATTAACAAGTAAGAGCATGTGTCTGTGTGCAGGTTTCTTTCCTGGCTATTAAATAGTGTCTTCAGACTTGGAATGAAATCATCTTTCATTGATTTCATGTATATTTTGTGATAACAGAGACTGTGCTTTCAAAGAGTTTTTAAATTAAATTTGTAGCTGAGGTAATTGCTGTTGCAAAATTATGCAACTAACGTAAAGCGTTATGCTGGAGCTTTCTTGATATTGTAATTTAACTGCCTCTTTTCTAAATGATAAAAGTGTGAGATGCCAGATTAGGGCAAAGCGTTAGGTTATTACTGAATTATTTTATGTTCTATCTCTGGAAGTATCTGGTGAGAAGTAAAGGGATGAATCTGCAGTGCTATGAGCAGTGCTCACACCATATCCCCCAAAGTCCTCTCTGGGTTCACTCTTTCACCATTCTGAAATTGTGAAGTCCAAGGTGGGGAAATTGCCCCCTCTCCCTGACTTGCTACCCCAACAAAGAATGCAATTCCTACACCAATGGACCAAGAGGTAGCCAAATAAGCTCTTACTAGAGAACTGAGTAGGTGGTGGTGGTTGTTATTCTTGCTTTTAGGTAGCGAGGCAGCAGAACAAGTTGCCCAGAGAAGCTGTGGATGCCAATCCCTGGCAGTGTTTGAGGTCAGGCTGGATGGGGCCCTGAACAGCCTGATCTAGTGGGTGACATCCCTGCCCATGGCAGGAGGATTGGCACTGGGTGGCCCCTAAAGTGCCTTTCAACCCAAACCATGCCAGGGTTCTGTGATTCTTACCTGTCGTGCACTAAACCCACAAACCTGTGGGCAGAGGCCTGCATGGCATTTGAAGGAAAGCACACAACACAAGTGAGACAAAAAGCTCAACTGGTGGTCTTCCCTTATCCAAGCTTTCAAAGACAGTGTCTTCCCATTCCTCACTGCAGAGGCATTTTAGTATGATTTGCCAACTACCTTTCCCAACACAAAACAAAGTACATTTCAGGTGAGAAAAGCTGCTGGAACACACAGCAGAAGACACCAAGCAGCCCAGGAGATCAGTGACATTATGTACAAGAATTAACCTGCACCTTCTACAAGATTTCAACTGGATCTCACACAAAACAAGATTAGTGACACCTTCCTGGAACCATCTCCTCCATGTAAATGAAATTTTGTTCTATGAGCCTGCAGTTCTGACTCAAAGCAAGGTTTCCCTGTCCTTGACAAGAACCACAAACTGCTTTTTAATTCTTTCAAGAGCACTAGAGATTTAGACATTCATTTAAAACTCAGAGTTTGTTAGAAGAGCCTAAGAAAGACCCACTCACAACAATGAAAAGAGGCAGTAATATTTCTAATTTTCTTGGCACCCACAAAGATGAATACACATCGACATCTGAGTACTGTAACTTTTTTAAAGTAAATGAGCCTTGAAGATTATCTGTCAGCTAAAATGCACCCAAGGGCTTGCTTTGCAATGTTTCTTTTTTAAAGAATGTTTGTTTTAACATTATTGTTGCAACCAGCCCAAGAAAAATGTACAGCCATCATAAAAAATACGAGTAGATACCCAGTTGTTAGAGCTGGTTTAGGAACAATCATAGGAGTGATGGACTGTGCGACCCAGGAGAGGTTCCTTCCAACCCTAATGATTCTCGGAATTGATTTTCTTTTGCAACTCACTTTCAGTTAGTCCTTTAGAAAAAAAATAAAAAGGGTTAGATCAATGCTGGCTTCAATGACACAGCCATTCCAGCTCCTGCAGCATTTTCTCACCATGGCAATCTCTTTATCTTCTTGTTTGTATGAAGACCATTCTCTACTCCTCTGTTCCTGGCTGTATATAAAAATAAGGGGCTGGGCTCAGTTTGCTGACTTCAGGGCTGAATGTGACATTAATACAAATCAGTTAGCAGATAAAACTGACTGCACCTCTCAGAGAGTGAGTATACAGTTGTTCTGCTCACAGTTTGGGAAAACCAATCTTTGCATTCACTATCACACTTGCTAAATAGAGCCTCTTCTAGCTAGAAACTAGAACAGAAATACAAATACAAAAAATGTGTATCTCCAAAAGGATCCATTCTGTAAGTTTAATATTACAGGATACCAACACAATTTCATATAAGCTGGTATTTTCACCACAGACTCTTAAGGACAAATTTCCAGCACTTCCTTGCTTTCAGTTAGCAATCTAAAAGGAGGACAGCATTATACCCCTGCTTCTTTCCCTTTTCAGTCCACTGACATAATAGCCTGGGCCTAAACAAGAAAGAAAACTCTCTGTAGATCAGAAAAAAAACCCAAAAAACAGATGAACTCTAGGGATATCTCAGTGTCCTGAGTCACATTTTGCAATGAGATGTAGAGACCAGCTCTAACTCCTCAGCACTGGCCTCTGGGATGACCACAGTGGACAAAGAATAGTTTATGGGCATTCCAAGATCACTGTTTTGATGGAGCTGCCTATAAATTAATCGCAGAGCAAGAGGCCCAGAAAGTTCTCAAAGAGCCAAGTAACAGCCTCCTTTCTGTCTCTTTCTTTAAAAAGGATTTGCACCATGGAAAAGGGAAAGTAGAAAGGTGTAACATCAAAATGGCTCAATAGAGCTCCAATACTGAAACACATAATTTCCAAGATTTTTGACTTTCTACTGTGCTGTCTATTTCTCGTTAGGTACGAGGGCTTCAGGGACACAGGATGCCTGGAAGCA
Source organism: Daphoenositta chrysoptera (assembly GCA_013397915.1). Classification (NCBI taxonomy): domain Eukaryota; kingdom Metazoa; phylum Chordata; class Aves; order Passeriformes; genus Daphoenositta; species Daphoenositta chrysoptera. The sequence goes on from VZRO01002488.1 coordinate 445,207, forward strand.
GTAGGAATGGAAGAGGCAGAGGGATATGAGTTACCCCAGGCATTCTGATGTCCTGCCATGATGGTCACTGACCTGGACCACAGTGTGATCTGGAGGGCAGGCAGTTTGCTGCTAAAGCTGCATGCAATGCACAAAAGCAGCACTTCAAAGGTACAGACAAACAAGACCTCATGTTGAAGCAGAAACCATTACAGAATGACAGCCCAGATGCACCCACGTCGATACATTCATCCCTGGGAGCACTACCCCACTGCTTCACTTACCCCAGGTGCTTTGTAGCTCATTGCAGGCAAGACTTCAATTTTGAAATCCCGAGCAGCTGGAGGCAGACCTCTCCCGGCAAGCCCTGTGGAAATCTCCCTCAGGCAAAGTTCGTAGCAGTCAGTAGCCTCTAGTATTTGTCATGTATCTTATTTTTGCATTTCTCACTTTAAAAGATCTCCATGCCCATGGGAAGGCAGAAGCAAGCCATGCAGACAAGAGCTGTACAGGAACAAAGCTGGCTGCAGTTTTTAACTGGTTTATAGAACTTTGACTTTTCATACATCACAACAGGACAGAACTCAGGACAGAACTTCTCAGGTGTGACCTGACCTCTGGCAGGTGAGGGCAGTGCTGACCCCCCTCCTGTGCTGCTCGAGCAGCCCCCGAGCAGCTGCAGCCCAGGACAGCTCCTTTGCACCCCTGCTCTGCAGTGCTGTCCCCAGCTCAAGCACAGGAAGGTTTCCCCAGACCTGCCTGGTCTAACTTGCCTGTCTCCCTAGGGCTCATGAGTTCCCAGGGTCAGCACACGCTGTCTCTGACACAGCTGCCCTCACCTTGGCCCAATGCATTCCTGCCAGTTCATAGTGCAGATCTAAGGCTTGCACTATTTCACTTTTGACATGGTTTCTTTCCATTCTGCCTTCCAGGCTTGTTATCACCAAATATTTTAGCAGTGCAATGTTACTTCCTCATTGTAGGAGATTTACATGATTCAGAGAACCATAGAAAGGGGTTGGAATGGACCTCAAAGATCGCCTAGTCCCAACCCTCCTTCCATAGGCAGGGACATTTCCCACTAGACCAGGTTCCTCAAGGCTTTCTCCAGTCTGACTTTGAACTCTGTTGTTGAACACAACAATGCCCATGGCATTAAGCACTGTCCAAAATCCCAGAAAAGTCCCTGCCTTGTGCAGTTTTTTACACTACCTTGCCTTTCTAATCCCATACATCTTCTATATCTTTTTGCCTTTTTTTCTTTTCTACTTTTCTCTATCAAAGCCCAGGAAGTTTCTCTCTCTCTCTCTCTTCCCACTCTCGTTCCACTCTCCCATAACTTCTTGGATTTCCATCAATTCATCATGTGGAAATACATGCAATACAATTCAGAGAGGTCACCTACTCTGTTCTTGATTTATTTTATCCAAGTCATACTATTCCTTATTGCATTTGCTGTTTTCCAGACAGGCAATTTCTAGATGACGCAGGCATGGAAGAGGCACATATCCAAAAAGCATTGCTACTTCACATAACACAGAATTCGGATTTGGCATGGTCTCATGTTGCCCTGAAAAGCAGCTGTTACTGTGGGCAAAAGATCAAAGTAAAAAAAAACAAAAGATGCAAAGTCAATCTGGTCAAAACTTAGACTTTCAATTGGCCTGAAATATTGACATTGTAGCAATTGTTTAGCTCATATTCAGGGTAAATTGTCATTTTGCCTTCTACAAGGAACATTTAATAGAAATCCTCTTGAGTCAGAAACACCGGTTCAAAAATTCATCTTGATACCAGGGGCAGCTGACTGAAATTTGTGTTTTTCAGCCTCAGAGTTCTTACAAACACTTTTCCTGTGTACAAGACACAGAAACTGGGGGAGTCCCAACTTTTTCAGTTCAGCCATCCTGGCTTTCTGAACCCCAGTTTTTTAGAAGTAGTGAAACAATCTTGGCTCCAGGACAGTTTGGGATTCCTAGATTCCCTGAAATGTGCTCACTTTGAAGAACAGGTGTTTCAAGCCATTGAACCACAAAATACCAGCCAAGAGCAGCTCACAGCCCCAGGAGTTCACCTCTTTTGGCTTTCACTGTGTTTTACTCCTGAAACCTCCCACCTGTACCCCACAGGTTCCCCCATTCTCCTCACCCCTGCCCAAATAAATTTGTCTTCTTTCAAATACTCTGTTCAAAGAAAATTTCAATAACAGAACACTATCTGGAAATTATAGTATTTTGAAAGAATACAATTTCATGGGTGTGCAAGTAATTTTTTAATTTTCATTATAATTACATCAGGTCATATATCCAGGAAGTAAAGTTAGGAAGGGGCCATGGAAATTAACAAAACTGACTGTACACAGTACCCTAAATAATTCATCCATTCAAAACTCCAATGAAAGAGAAGGGAGAGCTTCTTGTAACTTGCCTAACTGCACTCAGTGTGCTTGTCTAATAAATGCTGGTCCCTGGGACATCCAAATATGAACAGCAAATGAGAACTCCAAAATTCACCATTTCTAGTTCTGGGTTCAAAATGCAGCCTCTAAACAGCTGACCTCAGAAAAAGGAAAATTCTGTCCTTGTAAGGTTTTTCACTGTTCTTGACCAGAGGTGATTGATATACTGTTGGCACCTCACACTCCAAATCAATGTTACAAGATGGAAGAGCTATATTCTGATGTTCCACGTATACCAGCTTTCAAAGTATAGAGGAGGAGGAGCTGCAATTTGACTCTTTCAGTATCTGATGGATGGCCATTTTACAAAATTATGTTCCCATTTTCCTGGTTTACAAAATCAGTAAGCCATAAGAAAGTTTTGAAATGATGAGCTACTGAATGCCCAGACTAGTCTCATCTCATTTGCAAAATGTGGTATCAATAGAGCTTTTCATGTTCTGTTCCATGTAGTCTTTTTTTTTAATTGCAGTCTTTGAATATTAAAAACAAACCCTACTAAGCAGGTCTTTTCTTATGTGATAGAAGATAAGAAAGAGTATAACCCAGTCAACTGCAGTCCACAGCTGGAATATCACATACGTTGTCAGCTTAATTGTGTTCATCACTCAGATAAAATTTCATTAGCAAAACCTTATCACAAAAGTCAGTGTTGCTAAATTCTTTGTACTCATTTCTCTGCATCAAAACACACAATTGTATAATCTGATGTGTGTTTTAGTTACTTTCTCTATACATCTGAAAGTTCCAATGAAACTGCACAAAACTGAGTTTCAAAAAAGCATCTTAACACAGGCTGGTGCAGAGCAGAGGTAGAAGCACTGAGAGAACCAACTTGGAAAAATATTTTGATTTCAAGATTTTCATATCATCAGAGACCGAGAAGCTGGTAATTAAGAACTGGTAACCTGCTGAGAAAACATCTTCTCTAGATTCCTATTAAATCCAAAACAGAAGTACATACAAACTTATCTTTGAACTAATAAATTAATCCCTCATCTAACTGCACAATACTATTTTTACAATTTATAATTTTATCATTTATAGCAAGTACAATCTAGTAAAATGGCTTAAATAATAAGATATTCTTCTCCTTAATAGGAAGTTTTATAACAGAGACACACAAACAAACAGCAAATTAAAAAGCCTTAATAGCAGTCCTTCTATTGGCTTTTATTCATTATCATTACACATCGATTACCATCATGCATGTTTAATTATGAGGACAAAGATCTGACCAAAGCATTTTAGCATCTCTAATTGTGTAGGCTTTTAACAATGCACTGTGCAGTGCTTGTCATATGGTCTGAAAAATTATCAAATAAGTAAGAGCTGCCTTCAGCAAACACCATCATTCCCACTGACAGAGGCACTCAGCACCTGTTGAAGTTCTTTCACAAGGAGTCTCTACAGCCCAGTTACACACTCCTCCAAAATACCTGCTTGCTATAATAGTGAGAAATGTGCCTCTCATTCCTACTACTTCTTTGTGCTTGTCATTTTCATTGGTTGAAATTCAGATTAATATTGCTAATATTGGACTCTATCTGCAAGGTCTTTTTTGGTTGGTTTGTTTAAAAAGACTCTTGACTGGTTCAATTATGAATTATGGTTTCAACACAAACCCATTTTATTTAAGTGAATAGGTTTACCTTGCCTTACATAGATTAAGTCTTCTGCTAGCAAGGGAGTAAAATCAGGCCTTTTCTCATCAAATTCAATTTAAACTTCTGCACTTTGCAAGCTTTACAGTCCTTGCTAAGGAACAATAAAAACTGCCTTCACTTTGATTTTCTCCTTTTACCTTCAGACATTTCAGGAGAGCTCTGGAAGTAGATTAATTGAAGGAATGAAACAAATGATCCATGTACTTGTTACCAGTCACATAACTGGTCCATTAGCCCTGCAAAACTTGTGAGGTCTCATGTTCTCTTCTACTGCATTTTTCTACTTAAATATAATGTAGAAACTTTACACCTGCCACCTGATGAAGGTCCACGTTTCTGGGATTGCAGTAAGCATGGCAAAGAATAAATTTGATTTTACAGGAGATGGAGGGAAACAAACAAACGAAATAGAAAACCCCAAGCAGTGTGTCCCTGCAGACTCCTTTATGTGTGGAACCACAACAGAAGGAAGTTATTCGTGCCCTACACATCACAGGACTGTCTGGCACAACCAGCATAGCAAGAGTCCCACCTCATCTTTGCCTGTCTTCCTTGTAAAACTCTCCAAACCAGAATGAAGTCGTGGGGAAAGGTTAAGAAACATGGAGAATCCTTGCCCTGGGAGGAGTGGAAGAAGCAATGAAACATCAACATGCAGAAAGCTGAGAGCTGCAGTATGGAAATGGGGGAGGAAAGGAAGGCTGAGCTCCTCTGGTCCCCTGGCAGAAGACATGATGGGAAGTTTCAAAATGTCCCCAAAATAAGAAGGGCTGCAAGGCCCATGTGTGCTTCTCACAGCCAGTTCAGCCAGCAGAATTAAAAGCGAGGGAAGCTACTAGTTTTATATTTTTTTAGACTTGAGCACTTCAGAGCAAGGATTCTTCTTTATTCTTTGTTCAGCACAATGAGGGCAAATGCCCTGGTGCCTCTGTGTGAAAGAACAGAGGCAGTACCTAAAGAGCTGCACGTAAGGCAAACAAAGTGGCTGAATGCATTGGGAGAAAAATCCTGTTGTCAATATATTTTTTTCCTTCTCAGTGCTTAATGTTTACTGTCCAGAGTATTTAAGGCTCAAGTTTTGCATTGACTTTTTTAGGACTGATGACAGGCTCGAAGCTAAACACACGTTTGGATGCTTTGGCACAGCAGAGACAATAAGCCCAGCACAGCAGAGGATTAAATCTCCACTATAGCCACTACAGCCTTCACAGTGCTTTATTGCTAATTTTTGCACATATGTCTGTGATCAGTTACAGGGCTCTGACATATGGTGAGTGCACCTGCTAAGTTAGCCAGGGCTGTTGCCTCAAACAACACGGACACTTATGGCAGGGTCTGCAGGGGTATAAATAAGGGATTATAACGTCCCTCATGCTGTAGTGCTTTGCCTTCCCCAAACAGCACTGTGGCAATGCAATAACCTCAGATAAACAGTCTAAAATGTTTTGTAAACATGCTACAAAATAGATTCATCACTCTCCCACAGTGAAGCAAATTTATTATTAATTGTGCAAGGTGCAATTTGATAAAGTGTGTTTTTAGGGTTTGGTGTTCATTTGCATGATTTGGGGTGGAATACGAACAGACCACTTGTCTACCCACAGTCACGTTTTCATCTGTAAAATGACATAAACCGCTCAAGAAATTGGCAACCACATCTGTGTGAGGGAACCATAAAGTTCAACCAGTCTTTGCACAGAGCTGGGCAACAGCATTCACGTGTTCCTCCGGCACCAACATCCCGACCTGCTCCCTCTGCACCTCCCAGGGATGCTCCTGGCCCAATTAATGCCCTGTTAAACTGCTCACCTGCAGAGCCTTTTATTCCCAGGCCTCTGAATGGATCTTTAATCCCTCTGCTGCAGACCCCTTCCTGCCAGGCTGCCACTGCTGCGCTTCTTGATGGGTTCCTAAATTCAGCCTGAGTGCTGACCAGCCTCTCCAGCCCGTTTTCCACAATCTAAAGGAGTTATTCCTTACCAGACCCCCGAGGCCCTACCTGTACACCAGATTCTCCAGGCTGCAGCTGCAGGCAGGCTGTTAAAGAGCTGTTTGCACACATCAGAGGGAGCTGTTCCCCGGGCTTGTTCTGCGGGGTTTCACCACGCTGGTTTTGGCACGGGCCCCCTCTGCCAGATTGGAAATAGAGACAGCAGCTCTGCAGCCAGCCCGAGGATGAGTCTCTGTAAAAGGGCTTCTTAGGACACAGAACATGGAGCTCAAACCTCAGGGCTTTCACGGCATTTAATATCAAATATCCAGATCTCGTCCCCAAAAGCAGGTTCTGGATTGTATCTGCAACATGGATTTTTGCAGGAATTCACATTCTTCTATTTCACTCATCAGGAAAAAAAATTGCAAATAATGTATTTCGCTCAAAAATATCGGAAAACATCTTTGAAGATTTGAATACAACTAAATGCAAACCTCAGAATCTCATTTTCAGTTTGGACTTGAATCCCATTATTTTTTTTCTGTGTACCCACATAATTTTATATTCTAGGATGTAATACCATATCCTCAGGCACAAGAATAAGAATTGAATTTTTTCATTTTATCCAGTTCTCATTATTTTTGTCAGGGTATTGAATGTGTGGCTAACACCACTGTAGTAGAGGTAATTAGCAAAGTACCATTTTTTTCCTCAGTGTTATTTCCATAGCCCTCTGTGCACTCTGGGGGTATTTTTACAAGATTTTTTTTCTTACTCCTCAGGTAAATTACTCCCCATGCTTACAGCTGAGTACACAGAATATAAAGTTCTAGTGACATATTTCAAATTCAGGCTTTTGAAGCTCCCCTGCCCTACTCCTGCTAGCAATTTTTACCTATGGAAGACTCTCCAGAGCACATTACCATCAAAATCTGCCAGAGATAGTATGCAATATTAGTCAAGGCATCTTTAATAATGCAAGAAAGGTCAGCAGCTCACAGAATATCAAGCTGAATATCGAAGAATTATGAATCTTTTTCTCTGTGCAGATTTCATAGGTATTCTTTGGGGTTTTTTCCTGATTCATTTTATGCCAACAGCAGAGGATTCGTTTCATTTTCAACACATGCCAGGAAAATAAAAAAGAAAAGAAATAAAAAAAACTTTCTTATCAAATGAAAGTAAGAATTTCAGTATATAAATCACTTCTTATACGTCAGTGCCTAAAAACAGTGTAGGGATCAGGTATGTAACACACTCTTTATATGAAAAGTAGCTGATTTCTAATAATTCAATTAGAAATTGCATTGTAACTCCACGTGGGAAAGTGGCAGGGAGAGCTCATGGCTGCACAGGCCGTGCCCTCTCCAGGCCATTGCACACAAGGAGCTAAATTCCATATTTTGTTCTTTCAATGCCACCAGAGTTAATGTTGCTTTGCAACTAACAGGTTTTTCCTGGAACAACTCAGGATGTGATCACATAGCAGGGCCCTGACCCCTTGACTACATAATGCTTTTGTGATCAATAGCACAGAAATTAATGTGTTTATCATATCAGAGCATTTTAAAAATTTCATACATACTGTCACTAATTACCTCCAATGCCCATGATACAGCATTTTGGAGTGCTGGTCCAGTGCTTTCAAAATTCTGCACAGGAATAAGTTGAATTAGGCAGTCTGAAAAATCAAACCCAACTAATTTCTTCTGCTCTCCCCAGGTCATTAATCTTCATGGGACAAATTACCAGCGGCAGCTCAGCAGAGTGGCACTGATGGACTGGGGAGACAACACAGCCACTCTGGGAGAACCGAGAGGAGCATTTGCCTCGTATCCTCTGCACCTTCTTCCCTGAATTTCCCCTTACTTCTTTTAATTTTTTTGGTGCAAATGATTAGAATTTATTATTTTTAATTCATCTATTTTTAGAATTATTCATTCAAGCTCACATTGAGCCATCCTCTGCTGAACAATATGACCGCTTTGACTGCAATTTGACAAAGCAATTTTGCAAGGGTTTTTTTTTTTTGCAAGTAGTTCTGCAAGAATAGCAGAACTATTCTAATAAAAAAAATAAGAATAGCAGAACGAGTCCTATAATGTTTAGAAATTACATAGGATCCTGGCAGAGCATTAGAGACAAAATATTAATATTAAACTAAAAGGCTGTTAGCAGAATTCAGGGGGGGTTGTCATGATGAAAATGTGAGCTCTCAGCACAAATGTAACAGCAATGCAGGAAGATGAGTTCCAGCTTGATAAAAATAAGATTTTAAAATCTAATTAGAAACACAATACTAAAAAGTCTATTTCATTTTCCCAGACAGAAATTACACTCTTTTCAGTGTGGTGGGATGTATGCACAAATTACCTGCAGGTCACATTTGCTTTTGTCTGAAAGCTTAAGGGGAAAAATGCTCCAGCCTTTTTCTTTAACCTATAGCAGTACAGCCAAAGGCACTGATGAGGTCACAGCAGTAACATAATAAGTGATCAGTAAAGAAAATGGTGCCATATGTTGCTTTTCCCTTGCTGTACTTAGTTCTCTGGAAAATGATCAACAGTAGTTGCAGCTAAATTGTACCCTATTTTTCTGTTATCAAATGGGGTTAAAAAGTCATGTAAATAAATATACATGAACTAAACAGAAACAGCTGGAAAGTTCCCAGAAGGGACCTCTAACAACCTCCAAGTTGGATGGACCACAGTAGATCAAGGGATCATTATTAAGATTAAAGGCTTACACCAAACCTGCTGTGAAATTCAATCTGCTGAATTTTAAACGTTTATGGCACAAAATAGAAAGAACTAAATGGTGGTATTTATTAATTCTTTAAAAGCAAGATGACGAGAGAGTTGTTATATTTTCTGCATTCCAAATGTGCATGGTGCAATTTGCTGAGATAAAAAAATCCGTAGGTACCTCCTGTGAAAGTCAAATGTTTCATGCAAATTCCTTCTTTTATTGATTTTCTGGAGAAAAAAAAAAAATCATCATCATTAGTGCTCTTGGGTTTTCTTTTAAAGGCTTTAGACCAACTTTGTTTTGGAGAAACACACCACAGCAGCGACTGGAGCTAAATCTGAGCTCTTGAAGGAAGGAGCTTTTTTACCTTGTGCTATCCCAATTGCATTTGACGGGATTATGCTCCTGTGCCTAACAAATAACTGAGATGACAGCTGTCTGAGCCTGCAGCGCTACTCAGCGTCTCCCCATCCTCGTGGGATACCTGCTCCCTGAATCGCCTTTCTAAACTGAGTTGGAGGAGTGTTGAACAAGAGCCCTGCCAAGGGGAGGCTGCGCGTCCCTCCCGCAGGGAGAGGCTCACTCTGAGCTCTCCCCGCGCAGATGCCGCCCTCTAACTCTCTCAGCACCTCCCAGAAAGCCCAAATGTTTCAAATCTCAGCGATCTCTCTTGAATGAATGAACAAAAGAAAGCTCCCTCCTTTTGAGAGTCAGTTTTGTATCCCCAAAGATGACAGTGTGACAGTAATTAGTTATACTTGTTGAGATTTACACGGGAAATGTTCCCTCCACAGACAAGCCGTGTGGAATTTATGTATATTTGGAAAAATATTTAGACTTCTGTCATGGCTTAGCCATCTGTATGCCTTGGCAATCGTACTCCTCGGGCAAAGGCCTATGCTGACAGTGTAAATTAGGTCAGAGTGACACTGGTCCTCTGGGGATGCTAGAAAATCTTCGAAACTGCTGAAGAATAAGTGCATCCTGTAACCTGGCAGGAATGCCTCATTACTTGGGGCTGTCTTTTCACATGATAACTGTGCCCTGATCCCTTCAGTCAGCACAGAGCCACATTCTATACCTAGCAATTCTACATCTAGCACTTGGGCTGGCTTAGTCAGACCTTTGTCCACTGGAAAAGCAAAGGATTTCGCTTTAAGCATTAAAAAATATTTCATATGGCAAAACTCAACTGTTGAAACAATGAACAACTATGAACAATTTTCTCTCCAGAAAGATGATTATGAAGAGTGTCAAGACCCATTCTGTGACAAGATGCTTTCTGCTTCAGCCAGTTCCCACGCTGAGGCCCATTGACAGTATTTTGGGAGCCAATCAAATAGACTTACATTTCTAAAAGCTTGAGCCAAAGAGTTTACATTCTCTTCTGGAATAGGGTGGCATATTTCAATTGGCTTTAAAGCTGCCATATCAACAGGTCCCTCTGAATGTCCTGATACCTGTGTGCCAAAAACCTGGGAGCTGTAGGAAAATCTGGCTTGAAATAAGTACTGGCTGAGGGAGGGATCTATTTATAAATCAGGTCATGGGGGTTCAAGCTTTTAGCAAAGGGAAAAGTTTAGTAAAAGACAGTAAGGGGAAAGCAGAACTTCAATCAGTTATGAAGATGATTTTCTTTACTTACACAGCTTTTAAAAGTGCATCTGTTTCTGCTCCATCTTACTTTAATCTCACAACACTTAAGCATAGCACATTCTATAGGAACTTGGAAGAAGCTGGGCTTCCCTGCAGAGATCCCTCCATTCTGCCTTTCTGGGATACATTCTTGGAAGCTAAACTGATATAAAGGGACAGCATGGCACGTTTGTGAGTTGATTTGTGAAAATTGTTTCAGTGAGTAAACAAATGTATTTCCTTACTCTTGACAGACAGCCTCATTAAGTTTTCATAAAAGATCTGCATTATTAAAATCCCTGTTCTCTCCTGAGGACTAGAAGTATAGGAATCTCAGGTGATGCTATAGTACCCATTCAACAAAACTTTCAATATGGATGCTATTTTTAAAAAGAACACTTAGCAATGGAACAGGTGACCTGTTTTTTTCAGGATGAAGCTCACTCTTACAAACAGGAGAGATAAAAACAACCACTTACCTATAAGTGGAAAAGAGCCTTAGTTACACTAGGAGCCCACCCTGCCTTTCTGGCATCTCTTGCTTACAAAGGTATTTTCAGAAAACAAGAATAAAGTGCTTCAACAAGTGTCTTTACAGTTGTCGACTTCTTTTATAACCATCAAAGAGTAGCATGTGGAAATAAAAAGGTAAGAAATCAAATGTGCAAAAATATTCATAACCAGGTGTTTGGACTGCTCTTTTCACCCTGACTCCTGCCTATAAAAACATCAATCTGCTATTATCCTCCTGCCAGATAAATAGGCAAGGTAGTTAAAAGTGACCTGCCAAGAAACTTTTAACTTCTGAGCACATCATCACAGCAGACACAAGATTTTTCCCTGATGAGTGCAAATTACTGTACCACTGGTGGGTCTCTGTGGCACACAAAGAGCAATACACTCTACCCTGCATAAAAGGGTGATTTTCACTTTGCATGATAACGAGCCTTTTGTATTTTGAAAGTAACTAACAAAGTACCTCTGCAGGAGGCCCGCTGTGTTAGTCTTCATTAAAGGAGCCAGATCGATAGATTAAGCAAAACAAAATGGTAGCAATTCTGCCTTAGCCTGAAGCTCTTTCTTTGCACTCCTGAGCTTTATGGGAAGCACTGGAACCAAAAGAAAAGTTGCTGCTGCATCAAGCAATGAGACTTAGAAAAAAAGGAACTTAATTTTAGAATTCAGCGCTCAACTAGAAATAAGGCAGAGAGGTAAGTCTAAAGATGGGTGTGCTGATAAGTAAAATAGAAGAAAATTTGGAAACCCCAGGAAGCCATTTAAGAGGTGTGACACTGCAGATGCAGCGGCAGCAGGATCCAGGTTCACCTCTCCTTGGCAGGCTCTGCCACCTTAGCAGCTCCCTAGCAGATCATGGCAAGAAGCTTCCTCCCTAACCTGCAGAAAAATGCCCCATTTTATTCAACCATCTCCAATAGACACAAACTTATCACGCTTCTGGCTCACCTTTGCTTAGCTCAAAAGAAATGTCTGGTGAAACTTGGAGCTGGATGTAAGTCACCAACCCTGCACTGCTTAAAATGAGTTGCCTGTGCATAAGGGACCATGCTAAATACTAAGGAAACACTGGGATTCCCAGTTCAGATAAGCAGGCTTTTGTTACCCCTTCTCTTTTGGAAGAACCTTTGGTAACAACTTAAAGTAATCTAATAAAATTTCATCTCTATTTAAGGATGTGAGAAAGAGGCCCACTACAAGAGAGAGTTCTGGGAAAGAAGGAGACCTGAGGGAAAATACTTCTATCAGTGAAGAACTGGGACTGTCTGTAAGAACTGTAGAGCACAGAAGCTTGGCACAGAAAAATCAGAGAATATTTCTGCTTTCAAAATGGGAAGTTATTACAGTCTGCAATCAGAAAGGAGATGAAAGCTGCACCAATGAACTGAAGCACCAAACTCACACTTGAGAAACTGTAGAACTAAGTGCCTATTAAAAAGCCAGAAATCAGACAGAGAAACATGCAAGGGACAAGGTTAAGTATCATCAAAGAGAAGAATTGAAAGAAGGTCAATAACAGCTTGGACAGGAAAGGAAGATGAATAGAAAATTGTTCTGGACCACCTCAAACCCCTGCTCAGCAGAAGGGTATTGATGGCATTTGAAGTGACCAAGAAAAATGTGAAAGATGTGTCCTCCTTTCTCTCACAAAGTGAACTGAAGAAAAAAAACAAGACAGAAAAGAAAGAAAAGCCAAAGTCAGAGAAACCTCCTTGCAGGTTCCTGGGATTTGCTTAGGACAAAGGACAGACTCAATCGGACACTAAAACCCCCTTTTTAAACCACCATTTCAGAAAAGTGCTCTGCATATTTACATAATACAAGTCATTGTATAATCATGGGACTTTCTGTGTATTTCACCTTTCTGTGTACTTTAACCATATAGAATCACTTTTTACTATTGACAGAGACATAACTCTTTTAAAACTCTTTGAAAAATCCCCAGCAGGTTATCCTGCTTGCCCAGACAAGAACCAGAACAGCAGGTATATCTCAAACACTGCAATAATCTCATCAAGAAAACCAAAGCAGACTATACTGTAAAAACTGTTTATGAAAAGCAAACGGGAGGAAACTGCTCTGGTGAGATAGGAAATAAATCTGGAGGATCTCAGAGAAGAATTTCTTCTGGCACAGGATACTCAGAGATTTTGGTAAATCCTTTTAGCCCCTTATGCTTCAAGGTCCTTACCCATCTAACAGAAATAACAAGGTTATCAAGGCTTAGAGATTTTTGCTTAGGTGCAAACAGCTTGGAGCTGTGATTTTCTGGTGACCATGGCCTTTACTGCAATGAGTCTCTGCTTCTCAGCATTGCTTTAATGCACAGAAGTTTTAACTCTTTGTGTTCTCAGTGGGATTAAATGCCTTTCCAACAAGTGATGTGAATTTGTTGGGGTGGGGGTTGTCCATGGTTGTATTATAGCCTTTCCAGACATTGGAAATGAATGAGGAGAAATATTTGGGAGGGGAAGCAAAACTGCTTCTTGCCTCCAGAAGCCTGGGTGGGATTGGGTGTGTGGGGCAGGGTCCAGAGCCACTAGTGGCAGAAGCTACAACCAGAGCCACCAGCCAGGCAGAGGAGCCAGGGAAGGAGCATCCCCAGGCCGAGGAGTGGGGCAGCCACACTGATCTCAGCAGGTCTTCAGGTCTGCCAGGGTAAGACAGAGGGGACAGATCTGCAAACCCTTCCATATCCTTTCTTTCAGATCTCATCACCCTTTGCTTCTCAACACAATACAGATTTGCTCACTGAGAAATGTCTTCAGCAAAGGCCAGCAGTTACCAGCACAGAGATGCCCAACTGTGACAGCCATCAAAAGGCTCAGTCCTGCTCTAAAACCCATTGGGAAAGCCACATGAATAATGAAGTGTATAAAAACCCCAGACAGACAAATTTCTTGCAGATCAGTGTGTTGAACAGGACAGAACTGGTGGGCAAAACAGGCTGTTGCAAGAAGCAGCTCACTCAGCCCCTGTCCCATCTGTTATGTGCAGACAACACAGCGTTACATTCTGTAATTTTCCATCTAACATCTCAAAATATGTGTATTGAAAGAAGAGGGTTAGTCAAGACCAAGGACAGTGGTATTCAGCTGTCATGGTGATAAAAGCTTGAGAGATTGTCTGGATGAGCTCTTGATTCATGCAAGCATGAGTAAAGCAGAAGAGAGCAGGGGAGAGAATGGCCCCAATCTGAGCAAACTGAGCTCCTTCCAGGGTTACAAGTACTAAACAGTGCTTTGTTAAAGTTTTTGGGGAGGACTGAAGTGTAGGACCTGTGACAAAGTCCCACTTTCTCTAGGTCTCCTTTCCAACAGGGATGATAGGTTCCATATAAGCTACAACACATGAAAGAAACTTAGTTTTTTCAAAACTTGTTCTCCATTGCAGGAGTAATTGTGATGAATTGTCAATCAAGATAAATACAAACCGCTGATGAATTTAAGGACGTGAAATTAGAGGCTGGTAGCAAGACAACAACTGTTGGAAAGCACTGTAAGCAAATGATGGATGAGACCAGGAAAACAAATGGATGGATTGTCAAACACACAAACCAACAGCACACGGGAAATTGATGGCAGCTGTTCCAGCCAAAGCACGGACCTAACACGCTGCCTTAAAGCATCATTAACTTTAGTATAAAAGCTATGTGCTACACAGACTTTATTAGGCAGAATCACAGGTGTTTTAAGAACTTGATGAAGTATTTTCTCGACACAAGTGCTCTTGTTGCACACACAGATGCTGTGGGGGCCTCACGTGTGCACCAGAGTGACCCAACATGTTTGACATGCGGGAAGCATCTGGGGCACTCTGGTAAACGGCCTGCCTTGCCAAAAATGAAGATTTTGTCTAGTCAGGCAAAAATAAAGTCCATTTACAGAAGTGACAAGACCAGTGAAGTGCCCATATTGGAAAGAGTGCCTTCTGGAGGAGCAGTAAGGCAGGCAAGAAAAGCAGTGGGGCGGCTCGTGCTTGTAGCACAACAAGTCAGTGATCCTGTTTGCCCCTGGATCCGTCACACACGGTCCCCTCGGGGTGTGCTCAGCCTCTCGGGGTGTGCTCAGCCTCTCTGGCCCTCCTCGGAGGCACAAGGGGTGCAGCTGCAGGGGAAAGGCTGCTCCACAATGGTTCCCACTCAGTTCCACTGGTGTATACACACTCCAGAGAGCAAGAGAGAAGAAAGGCGGCTTCATTACACATCCAGGAATTTTCCCTTTAGCCTAGCATTCATTCTACTTGAGTTCTGTTTAAAATAAACAGTTGATTAATCCAGAGAAAGCAAAATCAAGCTCAGTCAGTGAAGAAGACAAAACTTTCCGTAGCAAAGATGTGAGCTGCACAGCAAAGCTGGAGAAGAGACGGAGTCCTGCTTGCTCTGTCAGTAATTTCTTTGGCTATTTTTGATAATATCCTAGAAGCATTTAAAGGACATTCAACAAAAAGGTCACTTGAAGTGTTTGCAAAGATTACGGGGGATCAGGATGCGTTCACTATGCACAGTCTGCTACATGCTCAATTCACTGTCATGGAGGAAGAAAACAGCAGAATTAATCCTCGCAGAGGAAATTAGGGTGATATTGTGCTGGGTCACGTTCCTGGATTATAAGATTTCCACCAGTCAATCCTGAGTTATTGCTCTGCAAATACTCAACATAATTTGATAAGATACTCTGAAAAAAAAAAAAATACAATAAGAAATTACTTTTCTTGTGTTTCAGAATAAACATTCCATAAAAAAGAGAGGCATTTAGCATGACACCAATGAATTCCCAGACCTTTATTAATGGAGGCTGTATTTCAAAGTAGGTCTCTATCATTCTATTGCTATTAGCCCTCCTAACAAGCATTTTTTTTGCACAGTTAGCATGAATTATTCTAGCCAAGAGGGAACCCAGGCTTGGTTAGAGAAAGGGTTGCTCACACACCTATCTGTATCTTCAAGGTAGAGCAAGATGTGAATTAAGGTGTCAAAGGTACAAAAAAACTTTTCCTTAGATACTTTCCTCTAGACCCCCTGTTATGCCTCAGAACAGTCTGCCTCAGTCAGGTGCTTTTCTACAACTTTCACCCTGAAATACATGTTTTTCCTTAACTACTTCTCACACATTCTTGAGAACACATGCAGAAGTGACATAGGTGTAATAGTTACACAGCTCAAACAGAATGTCAAAACACACAGAGATTAAAGATAGAATTCGATTCTCAGCTTCCAAGGTGACTTTGGCTCCTAATACAGGATTTTCTAAGTCACCCACACAGATAAGGGCATCTGCACTTCATGCTGTTCGTGGGAATGTAACCCCACTGGGCACTTTCAAATTCCCTCACATGGCTCTTAAAAGCCATACTTCTGAAGGTCAGCAGAAAAGAAGCGTTTCCAAAAGCACCAGTTTGGAGCGTGGGAAACAGGCAAATCCTCTGAGTCCTTTTACCACATCAGATACTGGAGATTAGTGGAAATCCTCTCTCTCCTCTGGCAGAAGCACAAGGAGCCTGGCACCCTTGATGGGATGCTTCAAACCAAAAGCCAGGCATTAAACCCATGGGAGTCACACATGTGAAAGGTGTGCAGTGGAGTGGGGGTTACTGTCCTGGCCATGGAGAGAAACCAGAGCACATCACTCCTGGGTAACTCTCATATCCTTTCTAGCCTAGCTGTTCACCACGAGTAATCCAGCCCTTCCTGGCATTTCACAATCACAGTTAAGAACATTTTGTCACGTCCAAACGTCCAGGATACCCATGTTATGCAGGGAGGGAGAATAACCCAAAGAACCTGAGAGAGGCTGAGGAGAACTAAAAGTGTCAGGGCCAACTGTAACATTTCTCATCCCAATTATTCTGAAATGCGTGGACATATCTCATTAATAAATAAAAACTTAATGGACTCTTTTGCTCATGTACCAGGTGAGGTGGCTCTTCAAGCAACACAGAATTGGGAAAGATCATTTAGCCTATTACAAAAAAAAAAAAAGGAACAAGCAAACAAAGGGAGGGAAACAAAATCCTTCCAAGGTGGCAGAGTCTGGATGCACCACTCACAATCAGTCTGTAAAGCACCCCAGCCTGAAAGCAAAAAATAGTGTGAAGCATGAAATGCTCCAGTCTCTAATAAATTCTGGGCAGTCACTCACAAACTTATGCCTCTTTTCAAATATTGTTCACATTACTAATGTAGCCAGGAACGGTGTCTCACTGTGCAAGACCCTGCAAACAGAAGCAAAAAATGGCATTTGCCCCAGGGAGGTTAGGCTGTGTTTGGAGAAGGCAGATGGCAAATGCAGGAACAGAGGCACAAAGGCAGCCCAGGGCTCAGGGAGCAGCGCTGCAGCTCAGGAGTCAAACCTCTCAAATATTTGCCTGATGACCAGTGCTTCAGAATTCATTGTTTCCTCAAGTCCTTGTCCTGCCTGCAAAGTGACATGCAAATGCCAGTAGGACAGCACAGGGCACATTTCCCTTGCATAAATCTGTAGAATTTCATGCATTCCAAAAATTCATCTAATTCAACCAAATATTCCTTCTCTAAGTAGAACACACAGATGTAGAATGCTCGTGTGCCTAAATTCTTTCACTTAAACCCAACATCAAACTCAAGCAAAAAGCCCAGAGAAAACATCCTACTTCAAAACATTTTAATTAGTCACACTCATTTAACTCTACGTTTTCCTGCAGTACAAAGCAGTACTTATCTTTACGGTTCAGACTGCAAACTCCTCACTTTTCAAGATGCTCACAAAAGAAGTGTGACTGCTTTGGGTGGGGTTGCTGGCATCAGTAGGAGCTCAGCAGCAGAAAGGGCTCACTTCCCTCTGGGAAGGATTCTGTTCTGTCACCCGGGTTTCTCTTGGTCACCTGTACAATAACGCTGCACGTGTCATGTCCAGGCACGACACCATCAGCTCCAAAGCAAATAATTCACTGCAGAAAATTGGCCAGTTTGGTTCATAGCTGCAGCCATGGGAGCACACACACTGCTGTCAGTGGTGTTCCTCTCTGCTTAAGTGTCCAGCTTTTGTCTGAGGTTTGTGAAAGAGTTAAATGTTGATTTTAGAATCTCAGTGGCCTTCCCACCAGAGAATTATATTTCAGCATACCATTATGGCAAATTTTCCTAATGTCTGCCTATGGGGATATCTGTGTAATGGCACCATCTGACTCTTATCATAATTTGATTCAAACTCATATTGCTTTTACATTTTATTTCTCTTTGCCATTCTGGCTTGTAACAGCCAACAGCAGGCTGAAATTTTACCTAAATGAGAGCATTTTTGCTCAGTGAAAGAACATTACTCTGTGCCATTTGCTTAATAGTTCACATTACTGTGTAGGGAGTGTTCCATCCTTAGGCCAAGTTCCTGGCACCCAGTTTGTTAAAAGTTTCAAGGGCAACACAGCAACAGCTTCTGCATGGAAAAACCTTACTCTCTGGGCAAAATTATAGTTTCTCAGATAGACAAGAAGTCAAGAAATAATCTCAACTGTATTTATGCATGGGCAGGAATAAATTAATAAATACAAGCTATACTCTTGCCACAAAGTGTCCATGTACTCCTAATGAAAACAACCTTTATTTAACACAGTGTTCATTCTGCAAGTAGTACAGAAATTTAAGAGATGGACTTTGCCATCCTTGTGTTGTTTTCTGCAACAGCTTCCAATGACACCAGTTACCCAAAATTATTTAAAAAAAAAGAAAGAAAGAAAAAAAAAAGAACAGAAGGAAACTACTGAACACAGGAGCTGAGCCTGAAGTGGATCAACATCGTGGTGACAAGTGAGAAGAACTATCAGCTCACTGGAGCGTGATCCAAGCCAAAGGGAGCTGACTGCAGCCGGTGAGCCTGGCCCTTCCTGCCTGCTGGTGGGAAGGGATCTGCAGAGAGAAGGGAACCTGCACCGGGGGCAAGGCTGAGAGCACAGCCCTGAGTGCCTTTGCTGAGACAGGAGGAAGGGCCAGGACGCCCAAGGGACAAAGTGTGCAGCAGAGCAAGTATTTAAGCACAGCGTGCTGAAATGCTGCATAGGTGTACATTTCCGCTGTGGTGGATAGAACATGGTCATGCCAACAGCTGAGCTGTGGACAATGTTTGTGCTTCCTTGGATCCTACCACATTTGGAGATTGCTTAAACCCATAGTCATGTTAGATTCAAATCACACAGATAGTCTGAGAGAATAAATCAAGTTGCCATGTTTGTAAAACCTTGTGGGACACCAGAAGACACTTCACATAGTAGGAAAGGCATCATGTCACAGTCCAAATGCATTAAATTGTAATTTTAACTTAGAAGGCAAGAAGCTCTCTGCCTGTCTTATCTCAGGCTCCTAACTCCTTCCTCACAGCCCAAGAGTCATACACAACTGTGACAAAAGAAAAAAAAATAGGTGTATTCTAAAGGTAGGGAAAGTGGCTTTGATCAAGCTGGAAAAAAATTTCAGATTCAGATGAAAAGACACAATATAAAAGCAATACCCATAAAAAGGAGTATGAGCTGCACCACCAAGAACAGAATGCTATTTCAGACAGATCAGATTTTATGTCCCATGTTCCACATACTACATCTCTTACCAGAAATAAGACAATAAATCTACAATAACTATGTATCCATTTGTCCAAGACCATAGTACATTGCAAGCTTAAGCCAACTCCTAATAGGCCTCAAAATTGATGCTAAAACAATGCTAGCACTAGTTATTTACCTCTAGATATAACTGTTGTTCACACACAATGTCCAGGCCCTTTGATACCTGCTAAAAACCAGTCAAGTATCCAGGGAAACTGGAAGAGAACGTATCTTAAGTAACAATTGTTTCACCACACAAATACACTTCAAAACTACTTATTTATGTCCAAAACAATATACATCGAATTTAGTTTGCCTTTCATTTGCAAATGTCATGGCTTCCAGTCATTTGTCATCTTCCCTGTGAGGGTGGGGAGGCCCTGGCACAGGGTGCCCAGAGCAGCTGTGGCCACCCCATCCCTGGCAGTGCCCAGGGCCAGGCTGGATGGGGCTTGGAGCAACCTGGGATAGTGGAAGTTGTCCCTGCCCATAGCAGGGGGTTGGAACAAGATGATCTTTAAGGTCCCTTCCAACCAAAACCATTCCATGACTCTATTCCATGATTATTTTTTTATTATTTCCTGTGATTTTTTCAGCGGATTGTTTGCTACTTCCCATTTGAGAACAATGCAGTTTGCATTTCAAACTCCTAGAATAAGGTGTCAAGCGGAAGCATCCACCCTCGTTAACCCAGAATTCAGCTCACGAATATGTTCTCCATCTCTAAGTGTACATTCACAATTTGGACTCCAGAGTTTCCTCCAGACTGCTGTGCTCTCGTGTGGGTAAGGGAATGCTGTGAAGGCACTGCAGGCAGCAAGGAAGAGCTCTCTGCTCCATGCCCAGGGATGCTGCAAGGAGCAGCTGCAGGAGCTGCCCTGTGCCCAGCCCAGAGCCCCTGAGGGTGCCTGAGCACGAGAGCCCGGCTGCTCAGACTTGTCAGGGACAGCATGCTGCCCTGACTTCTGCAGTGTTTCTGTGTTTTCATTTTTTGATAAAGTTTCTCACACACTGTCTGTAAACATAGTCATGTTTTGTTAACTGTACTCTGTTGTTTTCATTCTTTCTTCAGAGGTGGAAAGAGTTTGATGGATTGTTCTGTTAACCAATGTGGATGGAAGAGGTGGTAACCTCGTCCTCCAATCCATGGTCATTCCTAGAAACAGAGATATATGGAAGAAATAAACAGCCCGCCTCTTTTCCTGGCTCGGCGTGACCTGACAGAGAACTCGAGTGCTTCTTTTCCTGTCCTAGAGCAACAGACACCAGAAGTGGCCAGAGACCATCTTTTCATCCTGAAGAATATTCTGCATTTAAGCAGTGAAACACACTGATTAGGAAGCTACTACACAGAAGGTGTACGTGCCAATGCTGCGAAGTATTTTAGCAAAAGAAGCCAAAGTAGAGTCTGAATTTCAAAGCATGAAAAAGTACTAGCATGATGAGAAAGGACTAAAAACAAACTGGAGTTTAAAATACACAACTAGATGTATTAAAAAAAAATTGAAAATGAAAGTTTATTTTTTCTGAAGTTCCATCTTCCTTTCTCCCAACAGCTGGTCTTATTTTTCCCCTGAAAAGGCTCAAAGGACATATTTAATAGAATTTGATAAATGTCTTAAATATCATGAGAAAGATGTTAGTTATTGCCAACCTGTGATTAAGGTTGATATTGATCTAGAAAGCCAGATCTTATTTTTAGATTACTATGAAATACTTCAGTGGCTTATGTCGAAATTATTTCAGAAATTATTTTTATTAATACATGTCCATCTGTACTTCTAAGCAGGTGATAGAAGTTTGATCTGCAGCTTGAAAATTCTGAGACTCTTAGTTGCTAGGAAACCAACAAATCTAATTCCTGTGTCTCTTATAACACAAAAATATAACTATATACTGATTCTCTCGGAAAAACTCATGCTATGTATTTTTCAACTTCACCTTTTGTCAGTGATTTGAAGCTTTATTTTCTTTCATTTAGGCCTAAGACAAGGCACATCACTTATAAAGAGATTGGTAAAAATGTTAACAGAAAAAGAGATGGAATATTCTTTTATCAGAATTTTTCATATATCTAATTTCTGGAATAAGGAATGTCTGAGCAGCAAGTTACAAGGGCTTGAAATTTACTTCTAATATGGATTCACAAATTTATCTTTAATATTTCATTACCATGAGTGTTGATCATTTCTGGCTCAGAAGATGGTTTTGTAGACAATCAATCTAGTGTCTTTATGAGAAACATTATTCATAAACATATGTAAAAGGCCTGTGCTTTCATTACAGCACAACCAGTTAACCATCTATCTATGTATACCCATCTGACCTTGCAATTACTGCCTTATCTCCATGATGCATTGCAACAGAATTATTAATTCTACTTCCTTACACTTTTATTCTTTAGCTTGGCAGGTCTACTAGGAAGAATAACACATATTCCATTAATAACAATTATCAGTGACATGATAGGAACCTGAATAATATGTTATTCAAAAAGTGGTATTTTGTCTGTGGACAGAGGTAAATATAAATACCTTGAATTCTGGGAAAGTATTTTCTCAATTTTGTCAAAGAAATGATACTATATATTAGAAACAGAGACAATGTACCCTTTTCATAAGAGGAAGAAAAACTCAACAACATCTAAAATAAAATCAATATCCTCTTCACAAGTTAGCTCATATTTTCTCAATGTATGTGAGTAAAAAGCAAATACAGTGGTGAAAAAAGTTAGGACAGGCAGTTTGTTCCCTTCTTCAAGAGATGTTAGAATTACAGAGGTGACCATTCTCCTCTGGCTTTTTTTGGGACAAAGCAGGAGCCAGCTGAACGTCCTTCCAGCCGTGGTGAGAGCAGCCCGCTGCCAGCACCTGGACAAACTGCACATCCCCAGTGCTGCTCCCCACAGGGAGGGAACGTCCCTGCTTACAAAAAACGAGAAACCTCAGCTTGCACAAACTCCTTTTCCTCCCCAGTTTTGGAGCCTGGCGGGCGCAGCCCGTTCCTGCTGCCAGAGGTGAGGTGGCCGAGCTGGAGGGAAGGCTCTCAGACCCTGACAGTGTGCCATTCAACAGCTTCTGCAATTATCCAAACAGACTGGTTTTCCTCTTTGCCTTTAAAAAAATAAATAGGAAATGACATCCAATAAACTGCATTAAAATGTGTAGATTGCAAATCACACACTTCAGCTCAAGAAATGGCAGATTTATGCTGCCACACAGTCTTTATTCTGCCCTTTCAGGATTATGACGTGTTTTCCAAATTCCATGATCCGACCTCCTCTTCCAAACACTTTGGGCTTTGAGCAAGATAAGAGCTCAGTGTTGGAAGATAAGTGTTGGAAGAAATCCAGCATGCATAGAATTAAGGTTGCACAAAGAATTACAAATTTAGATTTTCTCAGTTCTCCAATTCTTGACCTCGCAACAGAGAGCCATATTTTTAATTTATAACTGTAGTGAATACATCTGCGTATACACTAATGGTATTAAATACATATCTCAAATACACAGACAAATCCATTTCCTCTGTTGAAAATGTTTCTATTAGGGAATAATTTTGAAAATCCTTTGCCCATATAAGTAATCCTAACAGAAGGATCCTCTGCAAAGATGTAACTCTGCCCTGTTCTTTTGAACTGAAAACCTCTGTCCCTAAGGAAGCACCAGTTTCTCCCCAGAATAACATCTTTCCTTCACACCCTGCAGTTGCCCCTCATGCTTCTTACATACACCCCCCTAAAGAAGGCTCTGGAGAGAGGAGCAGAGCAGAGCTTCTCTTAAATGGAGATGGAAAAGATCAAGATTTTTTACATTAAGAAAAATATTAATAAGGTAGGACCTGATGAAAGGGATGTAAAACAGATATTGAACTGGGGGCTTACAATCTACCTACAATGAGGGGGAAAAAAGCTTTCTTCTCCCTTAAAAATAAATTCTAATTCTCAGAGACACCCTCAGCATCACAAGCAGCACATGCCTTGCTGCTCCTGTCAGGTGCACAGGGAAATCTACCAGTATTGGGATTTTCTTTTCCAGCACTAATATATGAAAGAATAATAAGATAAACAGTTTCCTCCCCAAAACACAATAGACTATTACAGCATGTGTTCACCTTCTTTTCCCTTATTCCACGAGCTCTAGGTCTCCATCACTCTCATCTGGGTGTGCAACATAAAGAAAGCCACATCTGAATCAGAAACGGGATGAAGGAAAAGTCCAGGGGACAGAAGGCTCAGGCTGGTTCACTGCCCCGAGAATAACCTGCCCAAAGTGGCATCGTGTGACCAGGGCTCAGCAGGAGCCAACCACACCCTGCTCTGCTGCGTCCCTGCCAGAGACAATCCAGCCTGAGTTTGCGAGGCTTTGGTCACCTAAGCTTATCAGCTGAGCTCACTTTTAAAGCCTCTTGATGCACAGTTGAAACAAGAAGCTTGCAATAAATCCATAGAAGCAGTATTGCTCAGCCAAAAGTGAAAGGGAGGAGTCAGATTATGCAATCAAGTATTTATTTGTCAAATTATTGCTTTAATTGAAATACAATGATGGAAAAAAACAGAATTAAACTTCAACAACCTACCATTCAGCCACTTCCATTCTCTAAATGTCTGATGTTGCTATTTATCAATGAATTTAATGAAAATTAAATTGAAGAACAGAAATGTGTATGCTTCCAAACCAAGGTAGATGGAATGATCTAAATCAAAAATGCAACAAAGCACATGTGGAGGGTGGGAAGAAGTGCAGCAAGATCTGCAGATCCCACCAATGCAACAGATAGAAGATTTCTTGGTCCAGGCTAAAATAATTATACCCCCATTGCAAATCAATTTGCAGACTTATTCCAGCTAAAGGGCCTTTCCCAAATGCAAAAGAAAATTAACAACCTTAAAGAATATATATCAATATCAGTGCTTTTGCACCTTATCCTTATTAAGGAGAAACCCTTTTCAGCTTCTCCATTCCTTGGTACTCTCACACATCTTAATAAATTTTGTTCATTTGAAATAATGAGTGCTTCCAGCATTACCTCTTTTGAGAGGGGAAAGAGGAAGGGAAGAGAAAAACAAGCAGAAGATTAAAGTAAGAAGATCTTAAATCCAGAGCTCCAAGTCTAAAAGGCAGCTTAATCTCCTTCTAAAATAATAGCTCCTGAGGCACTCTCTGGGGATGGGAAAATTAATTTGGAAGCTCTCTTGTATATATGATACACAAACAAAAAAGGCTTATACATACCTTACACAGGAGTAATAGAGTTTATCCACTTTGAAATAATCCTTTCACCCTCCCCAATATTTTAATTTTTACCGATGGTTATTTTATTCACAATACAGTATTTAGTTAAATTGAGCAATATAGAGAAAAACCAGCTGAAGCTCAAAGGTTTATTATAACAGAAACCATATATAGTTCACCACAGAGAGAGTAACTGCTACAAGGTCAAGATTAAAGGCACATTACCTTTTTCATATTGCATAAAATAGAGCATTTTGGTATACATTTTGCATTTTATACCTGGAGCCATAAAGAAAAGGGTAGCTCTAACCAATGGCTCTAAAGAACATGTTTCATATCCCTAGTGCTGTCAATAGCAACAAACAACTAATCTTCACTCAATAAATGTATCTTTTATAAGAGCGCTTCCTTTTACAATTTCTAGCATAGGAACTGCAAGAAAGGAACACACAAGATTAGATGAGAGCAACTTGACCTAATACTTAAAAACAGATTACTGCTCTCCTATATTACAGGGGTTATAAAATCAGTTATTTCTGTGTGGAACAGCTCACAAATACCTGTACCTCACAAATACCAATTTCTTGCAGTAGAAACTGGGAAGACAATAAGGCATCGTCCTCTTTAGTCTGAAATAATTCAAGAACATTTGGTTCCTTTTTTCTCTCTCTCTCAAAATGCAAAGGTGACTTACAATCTCCTGTACCTCAGCAATAAATTGAGAAAAAAATAAAAGAGGTGACTTGCTACCTGTACACACATATACTTTTCTATTATAATTAATAATGATAGTTTTATTACAGCCCATGTAGCAGCTAATCAATAGGCTCTGATACTTGCACAGTCAACAACAGCTCCTGTGTGCTTGCATAATGTTCTCTATAAAACTTGTAGCTGCTCAAGAAAATGCATTTACTACCAATGGCCCAAAGTCAGCAGAGAAAACTGTATTTACAGTCCATACATCACTCTTCACATTTGTTCAGATTCAGGCTGAATGCTCCAGAGAACAGGGGGGAATGGCAGAAGACAAGTGAGAAAAACAAAAGGCAGGGTGAATAGGAGGTAAGATTACTGGATATTTAGAGATGAGAATCACAGTTCTAATACTTCTGAACTATTTTTTTCTGAGTTAGCTCAGGAGAGCTGTTCCACACTACCTCAGAAGAAACAATCCAGAAAATAATCCTACTTCTCTCATAAGGACAAGGTCACATGTAAGACTTGGAGATGTGACCCAAAGGCATGAGGAGAGAGAAGAAAGTCTCCCAAGAGCCTTGGACACATCTGTTTTAGCTATTGCAGGTTCATAAGACCTAATTTTTCCAACTTTTCAGGACATACTTCATTCACTCACCATCCTCGTTCATCTCAGTAACAAGTCACTGAGTGAGTGGGGTTCTTCAGAAGACATTGTGGCTGAAGTTCTTCTTCTGATTACATACAAATGCTTGACTTGAATTTTTATCTTCTTCAAATCTGGGATACCTCAATATATTGATAAAGTGCAGGTGACCATGACCTTTCATTTGGAAGAGCCACTTTGGTTTTGAAATTGCAAAGACTGAATCCTATAAACCTTACAGGGCATTCTAAAATCAAAGCTCTCTCTAAGTGTCTCCACTGAAGGCAACAGCTTCAGTATCTTGAGTCTTCCTGTTCCTTTGCTTTCATCTCCTTTCTCTGGAAGACACGGTGTTGCTGAACTAATTATTATCAGAAAGGTGGTTAGCTACAGGACAAAATGCAGTGTACAATGTCATATATGTGTTTAACTGCAGAGCTCCTATTGTTTTGCAGCTGCTGTCTTGAGACTTACACTTCTCTAGTACCATGGAGGCTACAAAAATGACAGTAGTAGTGATTTATGCTCAGTGTTGGAGAACAGATGCACAAGAAATTATGTTCTGGTTGGTTATGAGGAACATCTTTTGTCTTACAGTTTGCATCTTCAGAGCAATCACTTTCACAAAGCTCTTTCAAACTGCTCAAGGACTATGAAAGGAGATTTGCTTCCTGCTTGCTGGACTTTTAAACTCCTGTAAAACACATGATCATTTTCTTTCCTTTCATTTGTACAGGAGAATACAGAATTTTTCTCCCCTATTTTCTCTTCCTTTTTCACACATTCTCACAGGTATCTTCCACTTTGATTTTCTCCCCTATTCTTCCTTAAATATTACAGTATATATAAATTTTCTACTTCAGATAGTGTTTTCAATTTCTCACTTTTCATCTTTCTTGTCTACTCCACCTAATCTTTTCTTTTTTTCTATAAGCCATTTTATATACTTTTATATTCTTTCTAGTGACATGCTTTTCACTGTACCCACAATTTAAACACTACTCTGTATTTTTGTGATATTTCTACCTAAAGAAACACCCACAATCTTTTTTCCCCCTCTCATTTCCTTCACTGCTTGTTTTACCTGGCCATCTTACTCCTGACCTCTCCATTTTCCATTCTCACCCCTTCTAATTTATGGGCTTGCCTCACCCACTGCTTTGCAATTAGCCTTTGACTATTTTTTACACAGTCCCTGAAAGCACTTAGCTCTAATCTTGTTTACTCTTCCAGCCTGTTAATTCATAACCCCTTTTGCATTATCCAAAACAATTATTCAGGTGAGCACCTCTTGCAATTCCAACGCATTTGCATCTCTGGGTAGATATTTCCACAATATTGGTGCTGCTGAAGGAAATTTATTACATCAGACAACTATGAGCAACTCTTGAAGTCCACAAAATTTGAGATGTGGCCACTGGAAGATAAACAAGCTCCTTTCAGAGTGCAGCACAAATACCTGCTAGACCAGGTCACCAATTCCCCCAGCCAGGGCAAAACCAAACTCTTCTACCCATCTGCCAAGACACTGCACTGACCAACCATTTGTCCACAGTCACTGTTCCTCTTTTGTTTCCCCCCTACACTACAGACATCAAATTTTCCAGACTAGAAATACCCAAGGTTTGTTTCTTAGCAAGACATTTCTGGTCTTTATTAGAATAGGTATGGGAATTAAATAAATTGAAATATATTTTGCTTTCGTTTTACCACTCAATTAAGCACAAACTGGCCTTCATTTGAGTAATGAATGACACAGCATGCTTTTTACACACCAGGGAAATTTCCTGCGCTCTAAAGACTTTTTCTCCCCTGCAGAGAATCAGAACAAAACTAACAATCTTTCTGGCTGATAAGAAGGATTTGACAAGAACTCTCACCTCCTCCACCATCAGCAGTGGGCAGGGTTATCTGTGCCTGCCAGTGCTGGGGGAAATTTCACATGGGATGCATCAGAACAGGCACAGAAACAGGGAATATTTACTTTTCGGATTGTGACCTGCATTGGCTATGCAACTGGGAGTAGCTGGAAAAGTGTTTCTAGACTGAATTCACAGAACAACACCAGGAGTCATATTTCTCCAAGCTCATTTCAGAGGAATGCACAAACCCCAGCATGTCAGGCCTTTCCTGAAGAAGCTCCTTGCTGAATTACAGTGGATCATCACACACACTATTGACTATAAATCACCTATGTGAAGTCAGGAGGAAATGCATAATCAATGGCAGGAGAAGCAAATACTACACTTTAAGTTGCCTTAGTATTGACTTCAGCTTTACTGGAACCCAGACTATGTCAGTGTGAGAGTTACTTTTCCCTCGTTAGTGTGACTGTTGCCATCCAGGATTGGTGCTCTCTCCTCTGAAACCACCACCCGAAGAGCTGCCCTGCAGGTGCTGTGCACAACCCACTGCACTGCAGGAAACAAAGATCACGGCGACAGCAACCCCAGCAACCCCACCTGAGCCTTTCCACAGCAAGCAGGGTCTGAAAAGAGTCAGAGAGCTCAAAAATCTGTCCTGTGGCATGTGACAAGTGCCTCCAGGACTGCTCTCATTTTTGGTACCACAGAGATGCCCGGGTTTCCCGTGGGGGATGCTGGGGTGTGTTCAGACCTACACAAGCTGGCAGAACATGTAGGTACCAGATCTACCCCTGGATCCTGAGCATGTCAAACACATCCTCTCCATCCTCTGCTAAGTGATGTGGCACATTTACATGAGGCCTCGGGCTGTAGGCACGACAGGGATGATAAACCTGAGCTGTTACAGATGCATGGATAGCCTAACACCCAACGAGATTACATTTCCTTATTAAAAGAGAAGATTTGTAGGGGGGAAAAAAAAGCAGCACTTGCTAAACAGTGAGAGAAAAAGTCTCTTTTCTGCAGCACAGAAACATGGAAATCAGGTACTTTTGCACTGCATTACCTCACTACCTTAAGTCCTGGACCAGCACCAAAAAGAAATATTAAATTTTATTATCTTTTTAATTTTACACTTACTATTTAATCCATTTAATGGGATTTCACCCTGTGATTCCTACATCTCTGAAGGAGGTCAGAGTAGATGATCACAGTAATGTCTTCTGGCCTGCAAATCTAGGAAATCACTGGGCCATTATAACCTCTCAAAAATATGCAATTAAGAAGTACTTTTAACACCAGCAGCTGCCTGAGATTCAAAAAGCCTCTGTGGCTTATCTGGCTTAGGAAACTAGAGAAGCAGAAAAAAATCAAACTGTTAAAACTTCCACAGTTTCCCAAGACTTCTAACAATGGAGGTAAAAGCTTCATATTTGAGATGACAAGATGGTACCCACCAATGTCTCCTGCATACCTACCATCCTCAATTCTAAAAAAAACCCCAAACATTTAATTCAGTGTGAGCTGAAAGGCTTGCCTAAAAACTATTTTTGAAGAGGAATGTTTATGAATGCTAGAAGCAGAAGTTAGGTTGGGATCATTTTTGGTGGTGTTGGAAGGTATAAAATGGGATTTTTCAGGGCCTGCTGCACTTGCCATATGCCTGAGAGGCTCAGATGTGTCATTTCACGTGCCTGGTGAAAT
This sequence comes from Daphoenositta chrysoptera, assembly GCA_013397915.1. Lineage (NCBI taxonomy): Eukaryota > Metazoa > Chordata > Aves > Passeriformes > Daphoenositta > Daphoenositta chrysoptera. Next base: position 474,862 of record VZRO01002488.1, read on the forward strand.
TCAGGGGCTGGAGCACTGGTGGCAGTGGGCTGTATCCAGCCCTGGACTCAGAGGAGTGGAAGGCTGCATGCATTGAGGAAAGAAAACAATGAACAAGAACAGGAATGAGTTCATTTTTCTCAAAGAAGCTAGGAAAAATGCACAGTCCATTTATTTGGGCCCATTTTGGTTGAAGCAGGATTTTGCCAGTTGCAGAAAAGAGAAATATATGCAGATGCTGAATTAGAGACACAGGCTGGGTGACATTTCTAGTTCACACCCATGAGAAAAGATTATGTTCACAGACACTTGGATCTGACAGTTATCACCCCCTTATCAAAACCACAAAACCGGGATTGATCCTAGGGCTACTCCCCGACTTCCACTCTTGTGTTCCTCCTGAAGAAAGCCTTGATTCACCACTGTAAGTATTTTCTGATGAAGTGAGGAAACAGCTTTCTAAAAGACCAGTAATTCCGATAAGCAAGGTGGTTATAAATCTTCAATCACTTAAATTTGCAAAGAACATTATAGGAGTAAATGTCATTGAAGAACACTCAGTTACTCGAGCCCAAGCCAACAGAGCACTTTTCCATCCCAGAAACCCCATGCAGCAATTCAGCAGCCTCCCAGCATTTGGTGAGCACATCCAAACAAGCTGTTTCTAAAAGCTGGATACCGCTGACATTATGGTGATGCACTTTCCTCCAGTGTACAAATACTGCTCTGTGCTAAAGGGAAACACTGCTGCTGCCCGAAGGGTTTATTTTCCACTGGTTTCTAGAGCTAACTGAGAACACTCCAGTATCATCCTCACACTGACAGTAACTGCTGCCTCTTGCTGACCCTGCAGAGCACCAGGGTTAGATAATAATGGCATGGCTTACTTTTCAGGTGAGATTTTATTTTATATACTATACATAACCTTTAACACGTTGTACAAGGTCAAAGAAGAGGCTGCTCAGAGCAGGGAAGTCTGCAAGTAGCTCACAGCCCTTAAAAGTGGAGAGAGAGCTGTGTCCCAGGGAGCAGGGCAGGGTCAGCATTGCTCTAAGAGAAGTTACTGGCAATTTTTGCTACTGAATTCAGTGAGAAGGGGAAGGCAAAAGCATAAGGAACACAGTTCTCTAAGAGGGAAGGAGCAGCAGAAATGCAGGACCAAAAAAACAGGACTAGTAGAGAGCTCTGGAGGTGCAACGTACTTAGGAGAAAGGCTGTAAATGCAGGTTTTCAGGGGAAATGGAAGGGTCAGAATGAAATAGAAGAACTATGTGGAAAAAACAGAATTAACTTTTTAGCAATTACTTCTCAACCCCAATAGAAAAAAGAGATATGGAGGAAAGCCATCTGTACAAAAACAAATACCAGTTGAGAAAGCAGTTATGCTTTAATAAAAATGTACTGGTCCATTTCTAGTTCTGTAAAAGGAAACTAGAACTGAATACACACTGCTCCTTTTCGTTGGGTTCTTACTCTTCAGAGGTGAGCAGGCAAAAGGCCACCTCACTTACCAGCACCAACATCTACCAGCAATGGATTTCTAAGTCCAGGCACCAGCACCCTCAATCACAGTTTGTTTTTACAAACAACACTTTCACAAATCTCTTTGTTCTCCAGAGGAGCTGAAGCAAGCTCAGGGAGCACTACACATTAAATAGCTTTATCTAAACCCATCATAGACTCATAGAATGGTTTGTGTGGGAAGGAACCTGAAAAACCATCTCGTTACAAGCCCCTGCCATGGGCAGGGACAGCTTCCACCGGGCCACTGCTCGGAGCCCCATCCAGCCTGGGCTGTCAGAGATGCTCAGGGTGGGCTTAAGGTCACACACGATTTAAAGGCAAGGAAAAAGGCCTCACTAGAGGCAGCACTGCTGAAAAGAAAGAACCTGCTCTATTTACCATATGTTCAGATCAGTAATGCATTAAAAGCCAGCAAGAAGAAATTACACGCAGCCACATTGTTTTCAATGTGGTTTTTCTATCTTCCCTTTTTTTACTGTCTTGGTTCATATAAATGATGGACCAACAATAGAGTGAAAATGGTTTCTTGGGAGACATGGGTATCACAACCATTATATGCTGTTGATTCCAAGCCTGTAAGGGATGGTGTTACACAGGAAATTGCTGCAATGTTAAATTTCATTGCAATCCATTTGCTGTGAATTGATGTAGCCAAATAAAATAGAAGAGTTTATTAGAAGTCCTTTCATAAGAACTACTAATTAGAACTACCATTCACTCAATTACACATACTAGAGTTTAGGTTGAGTCTTAGACACTTGCATCTGAGATAATTCACCAACTGGGGGTAGAAATTTTCCTTCTCCCCTCTCCCTGTCTCGGACCCAGTTTTTATAGCATTTGAATAATAACTGTAAAAGATAAATGAAGCCCATCCCTTGAAAAACCAAGACAGGCTCCTCTACTCACAGGGATTACTTGCTTCTCATAGACTGCTGCTCTTGCACTTGATGTCAACTGAAAAGGAAGAAACACTTTCTTTGGAACTGTATTTTTCCAGACATCTCCTCCTCTTATGGAGGGTTCACTTAATGCTTTTTCTGGCATTATATAACAGAGATGAATTAACGGTGTGGCAAGTAGCACTGGTCTTCTTATCTTTCCAGTATCCCAGGGAACAACAAACACGGGTTTTGTGAGACAACTAAAATGCTAATCAAATGGCAGTTCAGCATCTCAGGTGACTCCAGCCTTAGGAGAGGCAATGAGAAATCTAAATCTAACTACAGCAACATTGCCAGGCACTTAATCAAATTACTGCTTTGGAAAATTATTTGCTTAACACATTTGCTTCCCTCAATCATGGTAGGATATTACTGGGAAAATTGTACATATTATGTATTTCAGATTTTAAAAATAACTTTAGTCTTTGTTTTAACAGGCTGGATCCAATTCTAACTTGCTCTTTGTAGATCTTCTCTTTTAATAAACCACTAAAAATGATTGCATAATCAGGCCACTTAGTTATGATATGACCATTTGTTTACATGGCATGTTTTAATGAATCATTAATATATTCTGTGGGCACTTTAAGTAATCTGCCCTTTACCTTGGTATTTCACAATACACCCCAGGCTTAATGGCCCATTAAAAAATGCCCTGTGGAATCTTGTGGTTTAATTGATGCACTTTTGCTGTTTTGATATTATTTTCAGGAAATTTGTTTTTGTTTTCAGCAAGGAAGAATAGCACTAAATTGGAAATGAGCTCAAAAGGCCATCTATTAAATGGAAACGTGGGTGTTTTCTTTATCATTTTTTCTAATCCTCCCGGTGTTCAAGATTATGGCAGATTTAGATTTAAATTACCAGATTGGTTGATCACAGCAGGAAACAGAGTAAGCACATTACTTCTGTTTTGACAGAACAATATAAGATTTTAATACATTTCATTAAGCAGAACTACTTAAAGAAAAAAAGTCTCACTGTGTAGCACCATCTTTTACTCACAAACATCCTGTTGAAAATCCAATTAGTATTTTCAGAAGGAAAAGAATTCCTGCAGTTAAACTCCATTGTCACAGCAGACATCATAAGTATGAAATGAAGTTCCAATATTTAAATTTTTTCCATGATCAACCTTTGCAGTGCCAAAAATTTATCATAAATTATACTTTAAATTAGGATTTTTTTCTTATCTGTTTTTCTAATTCATGCAGAGAAAATGGAAGTACATAAATAAGCCTAATAAGAACTCTGAAAGCATTAGCCTATCTGCAAAGAGGAGCTGGTCAGGAAAAATGCTGATGAGTGGACTTTTCCTTCATAGCAATGTTTCATTCTTACTGATTCCCATAATACATTGTGAGACTGTATTTGTCTTTTTCACAGGGAGCAGATAACTAGGAGCATAGCAATTCCTGTTAATTTTAGCATTCTAACTGACCAGTATGCAAATATTAATGCCAAATAGATAGGTGGCTCCTTGACACTAGAAGCTGAAGGTAAAAATAATTATTTCTCTGCAAATTTGTATAAGGGACTCTTTTTATTATAATTCTTATTATTGAATATCATGCACAACAAGAGTAAATGCACTGACTGGTTACATGAGGGTCACCATGTTTATCTCATTCCATGACTGATAAAATATCAAAGCAAGCAGCAAGAAATTTGGAGGTGGTGAGTTTTACACCTACTGTACCCAGACCCAATGAAGTTCCAGTTACTCTAGAACGGATGGCTTTTCCCAAAACCCTGCTGCTGTTGCTTTACCATACATTCAGGTTATGCTGTTTGTTACCACTCCCATTTAAGAAACAGCAGTGAATGCTTAAGAAATGCTTAGTGCAACACAACTTTCTCCCTAGAGGTAGGTGTCTCATAAGGAGGTAGAACAGGCAGACACTTTGGGTGCCACGGGATTTTAATTCAGCCTAATGCAGGGTAAACGTCCTTAAAATGACATCATAAAAAGCTATGCAGATTGCTAAGGCAGAGGCAAAGAAAGATAACACAGACAATAGCAGACACTTGAAACACAATGACATAAAGGGCACAAACAGTGATTTCTATTTGTTTCCCTCCCCATTTTTCTTCTCATTCATTCCCATTGAGAAACCATTACAAATGAAATTACAATCCAGTGATTAAGGCATTTCCTCTGAGCTGATCTTAGGCTCAAGACTTAATTCCCTGTGTTGATACAGACTGCCTCTTGCCTGAGCAAGTCATACATTCACACTGCTCCTTGTTCTCCATGCCCTAAGATTGGTTATTCCCGTTTCTCCCTCAGAGGTGTCAGATGCTCCAGTACTGCAGTGATATGGACCAGAACTGTGGTACCCAGCAGGATTTCCCATGGCAGGCAGTTTTTACTCATTATCTGCCTTCACCTTCTAATGCTTTCAAAGGTGATACCTCTTCTGCCTGAAATCCAGCACTGAGTCTAAGCATAAGCTAGAAAATTACTAATAAACCTCAGCCAAATTATGTGCAACTGACTGTGTGAGATGTGACAAACTACTGCCAGTAACACAATACATAACTAATAAAGGCAATTGCTCACTAAATACCACCACATAGCTAAGATAGTATGATATGAAATCTGCATTCACTGAGGGGAAAAAAACCAACCCAAAAAACAACTTACAGGAGTAATTCTTTTGCCAATGAATCCCACCAAACCACCCAAGTGTCACAGAATCCTGTCTAACACACACGTAGTCCAAGGTAACAAGTAGAGCAGCACTGCAGAGGGGATTAATAAAGTAAGCAGCTGGTTTTGGTGGAGAACACCCTGCTGTGTGCATTCGGGGATGAGGGGGAGGCAGCTTGGACCACCTCTTGTCTGATCCCGTGCACGGGGTACAAACATCACCTTGCTGCAGCAGCACATCTCCCAGTCCAGTCCTGTCACAGAACAATGCAGCTGCTTTGCTCTCCAAGGCTGTTCTGTGAAGTAAATGAAAGAAACTGGGGATTATTGGGAGCCAGCCATTTCAGAAGCCAGCTCCCAATCTGAACAACTACTTTAATGCAAATACATTTTTGTAACACATGAAAGTACGTTCACTGTGGCATAAGCCAGCCTGGGAACTTCAGTGTACCTAGTGGCATCTTAGAATTATCCCAACATGCTGTAAGGCAACATGAAGAGCTTCCAAGCAGTGCAATAATATGTTACTGTTTGAATGCCAGGAGCAGGATTGCAGGTGAGCTCTAACATGAAAGTTAGAAGCCCCACGTTCCAGTGGCCCAGCAGGAGCATAACAGAGAAATGAATTAACAGCACCACATCCTCCTGCAGTAGGTTTGGTCTTATCTTTCCAGCATCCCAGAGAACAAGGAATATGGGGTTTGTGAGGCAACTAAAATGATAATCGAATGATAGTTCAGGGTCAGTGGTGACTCCAGCCTTAGGTAGCTTAATTGCAGGCTTCATATCACTCCTAGCAAAAAGGAAAGCAAAGGATAAAGTAGGGCCAGAGTGCAGCAGGCATCAATGACCAGAATTTGGTTTTCTAACACCTGGGGTTCTGAAAGCTCAAAAATCCCAGGCTCAGTGGCATTCAGGCCATCCATCAAGCCAGAAAATGCCTTGCTGAGGTCAGATGCGATAAAAATACGAACTTCTGTCATAACAAAGTTCATTAACATCCCTTCAGCCTCGCCCTCCTCTCCCCTGTTACCACAGGCAGGCAGAGCTGGGTGGCTGCAGCCGGTGCCCTGCACTGCCCCTTCCCTCAGCTCAGCTCAGGCTGTGCCTGCTGAAATCCACCCTGGCCCCTGCTCTGGAAACCCAGCTCGCTCTCCCTGCTCTGGAAACCCAGCTCGCTCTCCCTGCTGAATGCCAGGGCTGGGATCGGCTCCTGCCCCAGCCTGGGCTTGGATCCATCCCGTACAGCCCCGGACAGTGCTTCCAGTGGAGGCACGAGGAATTTTTCAGCCCAGAAGCCAGCACCACAGAGGAACAGCGTGTATTTTACCTAGTGGACGTATAGTATGCACTTCTCAGAATTCACACTGTATTAAAAACAAACAAAAAAAAAGACCTCACTTTGTTAACAGCTCCAGCTAATGAAATGCACACAGAATACTAAATTGAAGGCACTAGACCGAAAATATTCCAGTTTCCTCTGCCCTCCTGTTTCTCATTAATATGCTGTAAAACAAAGAAAGGATAACAGTCTGAGTCTATGACACAAATTAAAATTATATATACAAAGCCAAAGAGGAAATAACATACACTCTAGGCTCAGAAATTATATTCAACAGCCAGATGAAAACTTGATACAGTGAGAAAAATATACTGCCACATGAGACCCCTCCTCTCCCCAAGGATAAAACAGGCCTTTGAATTGCCTCTACAGCCAGCATCTATATTCACTAAGGCAGCAACAGAGCAGCTAACTACCTTTTGCAACCGTAAAAGCACAGAGAAATCCACTATGGCTGCTCCATAGTCATAATTCTCTAAATCATGTGAGCCACATGAAACCACCACAAACCTGGTGACCTACCACAAATGATCTGGACTGTGGTATATTTTCCAGCTCAATTTTTCCACCAGTGAAACCCAAATGCCTTCCCCTTCTTCTCCTATGACAGAGGAACTGTCAATGTTAGCTGCCCAGGCCTGATTTAAAAACATAAATTCAATTTATATTTTTATCCTAGCAACACACAAAAGTATCTCTCGGCTCCAACATATCCTGTCTGAGTTAAAATCTTTTCAGACATATCTACTCATTAGTTTTAGCTTAACATAGCAAGACTGCTCAAATCTTTTTTTCCTCTTTCCTCAGTCACTGCCAACAGTACAGTGCCACTTGATGCAATCCATAACCTGGGATAACCTGCATCTCCCATCCTTTTCTCTGTCCCCAAATCCAGCTTATGTGTAAATCCTGCTGGTGCTCTCTACATAACAAACTCAGATATAGCTTTTCTTATCAGATCACACTGGAAAAGCTCTCTCTGGGCTCCAAACACCTTTTCTCTTTATTAAAACAATGTGGAGGTTTTCTTCCTGGGTTTTGACAAATGCAATTCTGTGCCTGTTCACATCCATTTGCAACATTTTTGAAAAGATGATTTTACTTCTCAGTCACTTTGACCACATCAGCTGTCCTCTCTGTCATCTTTCGCATCTTTTTGTCCTCCTTTTATGTTCCATCAAACAAAAAGCATCTTCATTTTCTAAGCGTTTCCTTGTCTGTCCCAGCCTTGTCATCTCTCGTTCTGCACTGCAAAACAGGCTGTCACTTCTCAGACAGCGACTCCCACCTTCAGCAGCCTCTCCCTTCAGAAACACAAAAGCAGCTTCATCCTCTCTGCCACCGTGTCCTTCCTTGTAGGAAACAACACACTTTGAACATCTCCAAAGTTCCTTGTAGCAGCCCCCCAACTCTCTGCACAAAGATTTCCTCGCTGATGGAGCTGGGGAAGGGCCAGCCTTGGAGAGCTGGGTAGCAGGAAGAGCATGCCATCTGCTGCCACCACTGCTCCTCCGTGTCCCCGTGCCTTCAGCAGCCCCTTCTGCCAGCGTGCTCAGCATCAGTGCAGCACCAGCACACTGCTGCCCTGCACAGCCCGGGGCTGGGCTCCTGGGCACTGTGCAGCTGCAAATACAACAAACTAAACTGCTGCCTTTTCCCTGCACTGGGCTGCTGCTCGTGGAACAGCTTCATCTGAGCCGGGCTCAGCTCTGCTCTTCCTCGGAGCAGGGTGTGGGCACCTGAGAGTGCCACGGCATTTCCAGGGCAGCCCGGGCTCCTGGTGAGTGCCAAGGGCTCAAAGGATTTTCAGGTCATCAAGTATTGACAAGTAAAAGCTTTTATATTGGAGAAATATGAAACACCGCAGGTCTTGGGCTTCTTTTAAGACACATGTAAGCCACAAGCTTTCATTTTGTGCCATGAGAGTTTTGCTGCTAAAGATCAGAAATCTGCCAAAAGGCACTTCTTTGCCCAAGCAACAATATCCAGGGCAACAGACTTTCTTCTAAAGCTGAAGGTCCTTATGTCTCACAGAATCAATTCTGCAGAGGTCTCAATTTCCCATCCTTGACAAGTGATAGATGGTCAGATAACTTATTATATGTACTCAATACAAATAAGCTGGAACTTGATTTAAAAACTATCTATATTTATAGTAATTCTGATCTTGGTTATCAATTCAGACTGAAAATAAAACATCAAGAACCAAAAAGCAGGTCTTGCATCTTGAAATGAAGACGAATACACATGCCTGAGGACTGGTAAAGACACCATAAGGATATACAGCCTCCAGTGTACTGGCACCCCAAGAGCAGGAGTAAAAAGAAAAGAGGAGTTTGGATAACCTAGAGAAAGCAGAGAGCGAGAGAAAGGGAAATGCCATTAGAAAAGTGCAAGAAAGTTAAAGATATTGAAAAAGAAAATCCTTGGAGTGCTTCAATTTTTCTTTCCTAAGAGAACACAAAATGAACCAGAATCTTGGTTCATAAATCTATGTTAAAAACGCTTGACCTAATATACTGAGCTTTGATCTACTCACATCAACTTCCATCTTCAACTAATCATTGTGCTCTGGACTGGGTGGCAGCAGGACAGGTATATCTTTCCAAAACCTATTGGACAGTAACTAATTTTAAAGATTGGTTTGCAGTTTGTAATGACATGGTTCTTGTATATGCTCTGTATAAATCAGTACAGTCTCACATGCTACACTGAACAAATCAATAAATCACTTACCAGTAACACTTGCAGACCCTTTATTATCAAGTGCCCTTTGAAACACTTCCTGCCCCTTTCACATAATATTTCCTATCTCTAGTTGTTACTAAAAAGGTATTTTATCATTTATCTGTCTGTCATATTGGAGACATTTTATGCTTAACTGCTCAGTTACTCAAAGATTCAGCAGAATCCCATGAATGTTTTTTCCTTCTCCTTCATACCCTTGAAAATTCTAGCAAAACCTGAACAAACAGTGACATATGGAAGCGTAACCCAATAAATAGCTGAAGTCTAAGACCAGCAACAAAATATTATGGGATTTGTCCATTAACTCAAAGAAACAAATCTTCTATTTTTCAATGGAATTCACTTACAACAAACTGCTCATGACCAAAGAACATACGGAGAATTATTCATCTTACTCATCTGGTAAATAATTTTTAAAAACAAAACATTTATTTATGGTGAATTGGTGAAAAAGTGGGTTTGATTGAATAAGTTATCAACTACAAACTTTGCTTTAATTAGTAAATCACCTACAAGGGAATTTATGTATGTTAGAATGATCTTTAATGCAAAAGGATTCGCAGATACTCATCTAACTGTTTGTCTTCATAAACACAACCAAAGCCCTGTTCAAGAAAGAGGGTAAACATGTTTAGATACCTGAATAGGATAGAAATGAATTATGTTACTTAAATAGCCCAGCCATACTAGAAAGTTTTCTTTTTAGAAAACATCCTTATACTGCAACAACAACCAGCTCCTGATGTCTGCTGGGGAATGAGCAAAGGGAAAAGGGGGAATGAGTTTTCTTTGGATCTCCTCCTTTCTCAGTTTTCCGTGCACTCAGTCTCACGTTGTGCTGCTGCTCAGCCCAAGCCCGGGTTCACAAAGGTCAGTGTAGCTCAGCACAGCTGGGGCAGCAGAACCAGAGCTGCCCAGGGCACTCACCTTGGCCTGCCTGGCACAAGGAATGCCAGATATTTTTCCTGAAAACATGAGAAACAGAGATATCAAAACACAATCAGCAATATAATAAAAGCATATTCTTCAGATCTGCACATAATTCTAGTCCGATACCCAAAATTCCAGCCACCTATCTCAAAGGACAGTGTGTTTGAAGAGCAACATTAGTGGATCTTTTCGGTCTGCTCTTTCCATGCAGCCAATAAAGAGCATCACATGGAGCTGTGCACTCCAAATTTCACACGTCATTACCAGAGGGAAGGGATTTCCATCACACTCGGCAGCAAGGACTGGATGATGGATTTTGTTACAAACTTTAAACTTTTAGCAGAAGCTAGAGCAACAAACCTGAGCTGAGCCTTCTTCCAAGAGAAAGCATGCTGTGTACATGTTGTAGGCAGGAGAGACTGACTTTCCACATGCCTGCTCTGGTCCTAGTACAAGCCAGGAATTTGGCACAAAGACATGAAATTTTAAATATTCATGTATTTGACCTAATGTTTCAGAAAAAGCAATAGCCATTCTCTCCAAGCAAAAATGTATTAACAACTTTAAATTCTATATTGTTTGAATGTAGTTTTACTAATATAGCTAGAGGTTTCAGCCTTTCTGGGTGGCATAACTTAATCACTTGGATAAATGCTCAAGACTTTGTTTGGAATCATCTCTTCCCCTACACTTTTGTAAGCTGACACACCAAACTTCTCTTCTGCAAGGTAATCAGTAACCTTTTGTAATAAGAAAGCTTTACAGAACCTATAGAAATCTCCTTATGTTATGTAACAGTGTACATATTTCTAATGCAGGATTGGATGGACCAGAGCATGTTGGGATGTGAAAAAAGCAGTCTTGAAAAAGAAGATGTAAGAAATAATGTTAACTAGGCCTTGTCATTTCATCTGAAGAGAGCTATGCATGTGTAAAAGGTAAAAAATGCATAAAGTTTTATAACATGTTGCCTGCTCAGAATCTCTAACATTTATAATGCATTTCCATCATTATTTGCAGTAAATTGCCTATGTCTTTCACACTAAACATAAGTGCTTCCAGCTAGACAGCTAAAAGGTTTGATTGCACTTGTAGTTGACAGTATCAAAGCAAAAAAGTCTAAAACTTTGAGCTTAAAGCAGGAAAGAAAGATGTAACTTTGCAAAGATGATGACTGGTGAATGAACCCTGATCTGTTTTCCATCCCACTAATGCTTTGCCCTAATTTTGGGGATTATTCATCCGCATTATTGTTGGAAAGCAAGAGAAGTACCGCCCTTTGTCCTTCTCATTCACCGAAGAGCTGGAACAGTCAGCTGCAGTTTTTAACTTGAGTTTGTCAATAGCACCACCTGTAACCCTCCAGAGTCGATGCCCACACAGAGCACAAAGAGCTTCACTGGCTTTTGTTTCAGTGGCAGGCAGGGGCAGGTACCTGGCCACGCTTCCTGCAGCTCCTGGTACTGTGTGAGCTACAGTCTAGAAACCAGCCTCGTCCTGCTTTGCTGAGGAGCCCTTTTCAAGCAAGGAAAAGATAGAAAATGGAGCTGCTGGAGACAGCAGCCCTTGCTTGGTCCATCTTCTCCATGCCACCTGCAGTCTGCACAGGCTGCACCAACCAGCTCAGTGGGAAAGGCCTCTGTGAGCAAGGAAAGAAGTGATTCCATCTACATGGTACAACAGAAAAGGTGTGTGTAGAAGCTGAGTGTGCACTGCTCACTCTGCTCCCCGGGCTCTGCTGGTGCTCACCGTGCCCTCCTCCTCCTCCTCCTCTCCATAGCAATCACCTGGCAGCAGCAGGAACTGTGGAACGCTGCCAAAGGAAGATAAATAATTGATGTTTACATAACGAACATATAGCAGCACTCATGTCAACAGGGAACAACTAAAGCAAGAGTTCAACAGCAAATACGCTTTTGTAATCTCCTCTTATCTTCTGTTCTCCCTCATGGGCGTGATCCAGTTTATAATGACTCCATGGGCTGGAGTGAGTTGAGAGATCTGCCACAGAGCTGCCTGGGGAGTCTGATGCACAAGTCTGAGGAAGTTTTAGGTGAGTTTGTGTATTGTAAGGTAAGAAAAAGTCTTTCATGAGGCAAAATTGAATTATTCTTATCCAAATGCATCAAAGCCAGGTTTATGGGACAGTTATCCCAGCAAACTGGCTTACTACCAGCCCTACCAGACTCCCTCTGCCATATATCTCACAAGTACTGGAAATAATACAGAGACATGCAATGTTATGTTCCTAAAGCAGTTTTCAGATCTCTGCAGACTAGAGAAAATGTCCAGCTCTTGGAGGCCAAGGAAGACAATCATATTTTCCCTGTAACTCTGATGTTTGGTCACTGCCACAACAGGACAGAGAAGTGGATTCCCCCACATATGATCCAAACTACCTGTTCTGTAAGCACTATTCCTCTTTAAAATGCAGTTCAGGGGTGATCCCAAACTTTTTTTCCTTCCCCTTCTGAGCAGACTAGAAGATAGTGAAATATTTTTTTCTGTTGCACGACCCAAGAGCTCCTACTCCAAGCACAAGTTTAGAATCTATCCTGCAGCAGCCCCACCATTCAGCAGTGGAATACTGTATGAAATATGTGAAAGAAAAAAAGACTCATCTTTCCAGGTTGCCCAGAAATCACATGGGGTTTGTGGTTTTTTTCATTACTTAGCTGTTAGCTGCTTAAATGCTTATCATGTGACCCCAAGGCTGCCAGCATCCCCCCGTTGAAATCTCCATGGAAATTGAAGTCATCTCATGTCACATCCTGCCTTTTCCCTTCCCTACTGAACAACGGTAAGTGTTCCTGTCTTCACTGTTTGACTGACAATTAAAAGAGGGGTCTGTAATTGACTTATATTGGATTACACTCTGCAAGGACAAACAAAGCCTTGATAACAGGTGAAAAGAAGTAGTTTATTCAGCTGTCTACAAGCTTCAGGAATAAAAGCCCTTCACACTTCATGTGGGAGAAGAGTGGAACTATGCTGCGTGTCTGCAGCAATTCAGTGCTCAGTGTCTGGAAAACTTCTAAGATACATATAAAGGATAAAATGTGAATAACATAAATTTAGAGCCTAAGAGATGAAAGCAATTTATTGCCAAATAATCTATTCTTGCTCAGAAGAACTGCTAGGTGGAGCAGTGAGGGGAGCCTTTGATTTATACATCCCACAGCAGCTCAGTGCAAGCTGAGCACTGAGGAGGTGGCACAGCCACAGGTGCCCGTGGGCTCCCGGGTATTCCGTGTGCTCAGCTGTGAGGACAGACACTGCAGTGCCAATTCCCACAGCTCCTGGTCCTCATCCCAGTGACCCAAACCCCGTGCTGGCACCCCTCACTCCCTGCTGAGTGCCACAGGGATCTTGCTGTTATTCTGAGGGGCAGTCCTGCATCCTGACATTCTTTACTGGTAAATACATTATTTTATTTAACAAGCAACTGCCATTTGTATGCCTTCACCCGCTACAGGCACTGTCTAGCAGGTGTCCTGTCATAAATACATATTAATTTGGCACCAGCAATTCTATTCCTAGCAGCATCTGAACTGTTCTCCATGCAACATTCCAAACAGGAAGCATTGAACCCAAGTAAGTAAACACTAAGATCACAACCAGCTCCCTTAACCTATCACTGTGTGTGCACATGCTCTCTGACACCAGATTTGAATGTCAGGTGTGTGGTGACATTGTGGTGACAGCAGACGCAGCCCTGAAATAGCATTCAAATATGCAAGATCTTGCAGTGAGGCAGAAACAGCATGTGCTCGCATGTACAACTGCCACCTTTGTCAATTTTATTCCTAGATGAGTAATGCAAACAATGCAATCATCAAATATTCTTTTGGTAACTCTTTTAGCATTCACAGTGTGCTGGTGCAGTCTAAAAACAATTTAGACCGAGCAAAAACTAGGGCTGCTTTTCTGATTCTGATATCGAATTCTTTTTCTCTCTGCTATCCCCTCCATGAATACACAGTGAGTCAATCTGGTATGTCTTGTTGGTTGAATAAGCTCTTTGATTTTTGAATTATTTTGAGATTAACTGAATTTGAAATGTGTGCTGCATGCAATGTCTTGCTGACACAAAAAGATGAGCTTTGTTATTGACAGAGAAACGTTGCAAAGCCACATTTTTCATTACTTGTCTCTGTTGCTGAACTTGTGTTCCTGTCAGACTGCTGCCTGCCAAGACAGCAGGGGCCACCAGGTTGAAAAGTTCAATTTCCAATATTCTCTCCTGACCTCCCTGAACTTCAGAGAGAAACAAAGCAGTCTTTTCCAGCATGATAAAAAAACCAAATCTCTTTTGTAAATAGTAAAAGATAGCGGGCCTTACATTAGGCAGTGTGAAAGCTGCATAATGCCAAGAGTGCATCACACTCAAGCTGAAAAACATGATTTTGCCAGTGTGATCATCGTAGCATCACAAAAATTTACTAGAGTTTCTCCAAGTCCCCCCTGTTGGTGCTCTGAGGCACTGTCCATCAGGAGCCCTGAAGAGCTGGCTGGCCACCTGAGAACTTCCAAGGTTGTAAAACGACATAAGCATAGGACACAGATGCATTTATTTCTAATGTTAATTTCTGTGCAAATCGCTATTAGTGTTATAATTGCCATTGAAAAAACTACATGCCAAGACTAAGATGTTGCCAAGCTGAATGCAGGGAAAGACAGAAGGAAGAGTCTCAACAGACATTCCCCAAAAACCCAGACAGAGTCTCCAAGAGGCTTTTTTCCTGGGAAGAAGACAGGGAGGAGAGTGCTGGGGCAGCTTCCTCTCTGCAGCACACCCTAAACACACATTGGGAACATTTCTAACAACATTCCTCCCTCCTGTCTTACAAACACCCCAACTTTTCTCCACTGTTCTTCCAAGGGGGCTAAGGGGGCCTGCTGCCCACCCTCTCTGCTAGTGAACCTCAGGTCTGTCACTGCCACCTTTGACCCTGGCACCAAACCAAGTCCGAGCAGGGACCTCAGTCTGCGTCCCTGCAGAAATCAGGCAGAGAATCCAGAGGGCCCCAAAAGAGACCTGGCAGCACCAAAGCGCATTTCCTTTTCAGCCTGAGCCACACGAGCTCCGGGATCTGCGGAAAAGGAGAGTTTGACTCAGACTACGGGCTGTGATTCCAGGGGGTGAAGTCAGGCTGCAGAAAGCTTGGGAGTGTTTCATTTCTCAAGAAGTGTAAATTAGGGGAAATTTTCTGTTAGCCCACAGATGTAGGAATCAGAGGAAAACCAGCTTTTTATTCTCATCTGTTTATTATTGCCTTCCATTCCTTTTGTCTGGCTAAAAGTATTTTGTGCATAGAAAATGCATTTGTACTTTTCCTACTGCTTTTGCAGCATTTTACACCATTTCTCTTTCTTAGCCTTTGTTCTCTTCATGACCTCAGAAACTCCTCTCACGTTTCTTCTCTCCTGCCTGCTTTCTTTCCAGTTTCTCATTTCTCTCTCCCTCCTTCAGCCCCCACTTCTTCCTTTTAGCTCAAATTCCTGGTACTCAGGTTGAAAGTATCCTAAGCCATCAAGATTAATTTTCCTTTCCTATTTAGACCTGATCAGCAGGTATACCAGGTGCTTTTTAAAGGCAGGAAAAGAGCTCTTGTCCCATAGAGGATTGCTCCATCCATTTCCAGAAAATCTATGGTGGTACAGTAAAAGCAGCATTACCAATATCACATTTCACTACCTTCTCTGATGGCTGGTTTAATTGAAATAAATTATGAATCCCACATGTGCCACACTAACAGAAAGCAATAAAACACAATATTTATGAATAAAGATAGCAATTATCTTATTAAATCAGACAGTAATGTTATTCTACCAGAGGACTCTTCATCTCACATTATAATCAATACTGATTATGAGTGTAAAGAAAAGGCTCTTGCCATTTCTGTAACTAGGTCCCATAGATTTGAAAAAGTAATGAAAGATTTTCTGTAGAAAGTAAAATTTGGCAGAGTTATAACTGAGATTTTGAAACAATCTTTTTGGCTTTTGAGGTAAAAAGTCTTGGATATCAAGCCAGATTTTGACACCATTGACACAAGTATCAAGCTGCAGTAATTATATTGACATCAGCGTTGTTATACAAGATTGGTACCAGCATGACTGGGAGAAAGATCTCAACCTTTTAAAAGCTTTTGTTTTTAAAGGCTGAAAGAACTTAATAAGACACTCAGATATTTCTGTAATTCTGTTTCTTTAGGTGGTAATTTTCTAGAGGTGTAGCACACAGGCTTGATTAAAAGAGACTGATCCAAAATTTGCATCTATTTTTAGAACAGCTATTTTACTCATTAAAGGCAGAAATTATCCCCAAGAAACATACATTTCTCCACATAGTTTCATTTCTGTATTCGGGGACAGGCTTGACCAAGATTTTAAAATACAAGTGATTCTGACAACTCAACTTTGTGCCTGTTTCCTCAAGATTTAACCTGTTTATTCAACAGATGCATCGATTTAAAGGTGTTTTACACAGCTTATTTAAAACCACAATAGTGTTATTAATGTAAGAGGTAAATATATTTATTAAAATTGAGAAATCTATATTAATTAGTTTCACCAAAACATGGAATTTAACTTGTATTTAACACTACTGCTCTTTATTCAAAAGAAAAGAAGTAATTCTAGGACAAAATAATTTTTGAAGTTATTTTTCTGTTTATTTTTTTTTATGGAGGAGGAAGGAAAATGCAGTCACTGATCAAAGTATTTCTCCACATGGTCCCAGTACAGCCATACAGCTAATCTGTAAGGAAACATCAATTTCAATTTTAAAACACTCCATAACCATAAATGAGCAAGTAGTTAATAGAGAAACACTGCTTTCTGTAGCATGGAAGCAGGGAATGACTGCCCACGCTTCCTTGGCTGATGCTCTCAACGCTTCTCAACAGGAAACCTGGAACAGCAGTTTCCCAAAACAAACAGCACAATTCAGGGCTTGCTGCTGATGTGAAGACTAAGAAGTCTAGGAGGGAGGGGAAAGAGAAGGGGAGCCTTTTAGAGAGAAATTTATTGAACCCCTGGAAGGATTTAATCATCCAACTGTTTCATTTTTGCTGGAGGAATATGCCAGAATTGTCATGGCTACCATGGAGCATGAGAAAAAGTTTCACTTAATCATAATATAAGCTAAACACAAGCATTACAAGGCACCCATTTAAAAACATTTTCTGGGCCATTTAAACTGGGAAATGAGCAGCTGCCACTACAGGGGCAGTAAGAGCAGAAAAAGAGCCCAAGGAAATGTGTGAAGGCAGTGCCAGTGCAGCCCCAGCCAGAATCCAAGGACCTGACTCCTGGAGAAACTTCCACTCCACCCCTGGTGAGCAAAACTCGCTCCACTCCCCCTGCTCCCTCCTCCTTTTCTCAGCTTGCAACCAGCCTTATAAGCACAACTCCACATTTAGCATTTTTGCCTTGTTTTTGTTCTCCTCTTCGAAATCAAGGGCATTTTAGATAACGAGATTCATGAGTGTTCCCTGCTATAAATTCAGCACAAGTGTTTTGACCCCAGACAGGCACCTGCAATGCAGCTGGACACAGACTTAATAACAGCAGAGCTCTGAAAAATTTTCCCAGCAACTTTGAAAATCCTGGAAAAGTCCCCTGACCTCCTGCTCCATTACTTTCAAGTAACAAGCTCAGCCAAAGTTCTCTGACATCTTTTGGAGTTTGCAATTCTTTCAAATAACCTTTTACTAAGTTCTGTGTGAACCTACCCAGATTTACAGCTTTAGGATTAAATCGCTCAAACCTCAATAGGCTCAGTGTAAAAATGAGGTGAAACCACAATGGTTTTGAGTTCTACTTGCAATTTCAGGCTTGCTTTGAACTCAATGCACAAAGCAAAATGCACTTTAAGCCCAAGCAAGCAGTCTTTGAAATCCTGCTCTCTTGGAGGCTCGGTAGACAAGCCACCTCTGCACATTACTGGGAACTTTCTTCTGTGATAAAGGGTCAAAAGGAGGGAAAACACATTCCTGCCCTTCTGACTAATAATTTCCATGTCCCAGTTTCAAATATGTGTCCATCTCCTTTCATTAGTTTTCTCAGCCAAGCCTAAAGTTTTACATTTCAAAAAATTTCACTTTTTGCAGGCTGATGTCAAAAATAACTTATTGTGAAGTCTTGAAAGCAGCACTCATTTCCTCCACTCTTGATATCTGTTTCCTCCTCCTTTTTTAACAGCCTGCAATATATCATAAATCCAAGGAACAGACTGGTCATGCCATTCATATTCCCATTAAATACCCAGCATTCAAAAATTCAATACACCTCTCAGCAGATGCCTACAAGCAGGGTTTAGCCTATAGGCTCCAACACTTCTTTCCTTTTGCAGACACAGACAAAATAGAAATCTTTCTGCTGGTTCTTTTCCACTTCCACTAAAACTCTAAATTTAGCATGTATTGATCTAACCTGTCACTGATGACTCACTGACCTTGATAATTTAGCCCAACCAAATCCTTACCTCCCTCCCCATCTCTCAAAAAAAAAAAAGAAAAGGGGGAACCCAGACCAAAACTAAGGGAAACTGGGATATTTTCTTTTGTCTTTCTAGCCATTATTTTAAGCTTTTCATATCCTAAGTCATTCCCCAGGTCAGCTCACAGTCCAGAATGCACAGACCAAATGCAAAAACAAGTTGTTAATGTACACAGCTCGTGATTGCAGAGGATCCCATAAACCCATCCAAGTGCTCCAGTGAGCCAGCTAAGACTCCTTGGTTCTTTACACACACAAAAACCAGCAGGTGCCAATCTCCAGTGATCTCTTTAGAGACTGTGCTGATGTACATGCAAAAATTAGGTATTTGATGATTCATTTAAGAACAAGTATGATAACAGGATCACCTTCTTGTACCAAATCTGGGTTCTTCAAACTAACCTAAATCCCTTTCTTAAAACACTGGCACATTTCTGTCACTTCTACATAAGAGTGTTCAGTTTGTGAGTCTGTTTGTGTAGCTGTTTTACTTTTGGTTTAACTATTAACTAGAAATGCAGCCTGGGAACTGAAAATGAAGAGGTACTTCTAAGCTATTTCACAAAAATCACTACCAACAAGTATTTAGTCAATAATAAAGAATTAGTACTTAACTCATGGTTCCATTTGTACACGAAGCAGAACAGAATTCACCTCCCTCTCCCAAAGCTATATTGAGTTTGCAGTGTTAAGATCACCCAGGTGCAAAGTAATTTATTATCAAAGTCTATAAATATGACTTGAAAAGAAATATATAAAACCCGATCTAATTCCCTTAAATCAGTTACATGATTCCCACTGACATGGATAGCTCGACATGGGGATCATAGAGCAAATATATTTTTAAAGAGTCACACTTTAGTCATAAAGAACTAAACAGCTTAAAACAGACTCTATGCAAAATTAAACTCTATCCAATCACTTTTTTAGACTCTATAGATTGCTTTGAAGCAAATTAACGAAGATGATTCAATAATTCAGCATCACACTAGGTCAAGAACAAGATTCTGGTCATAAATAGAAGTGCAAAGAACACGATCATGTGTTTGCCAGGAGTATTTCCTTGTTCCAACATAGCCAATCTTTCTCTAGATACTGTAACTGGTTCATTTTAGCAAAGATAAGATTTTCAAATTAACTTTTACTGATCCTTGCCTCCTCCACCACCTTAATAATTCTCATCATCACCTTCCAAATGAATAACACAAAAAAAAAAAAAAAGAAAAAGGTAAAAAAATTGGAGAAAGCAGACTCTCTCCATCCACCATCTGTCCCAAGATATGTGCTGGCTGGAGGGGATAAACTGTGTATTTAGCCTGCTTGCAATTTCTCACCACCAGTCTTTCCAAGAGGCAGACTTTGATGCAGCCATGCAGGCTGTGTACTCGGGGGGCTTTCTGCAAACACGGTCACATCTTCCAAAACCCCTTTGCAGTTCAAGGCAGGTTTTTGTGGCCCCCCAGGTCAGAGATAAGCCTTGTCAGTCTGAAGATGTGCAGCTACCAGCCTGAGGTTTGCTCAGCCATCAATTTCCATCCAAGCAATCGTAATTATTTCCTGAAACAGGTACAGAGTTACGGCTCCATGATCACTAACATTTCTGATGTGGAAGGCTTAGATCAGTGAAGCAGCAAGAAGTCAAAGCCTGAGAGGGGAAAAGAGACTGCAGTTCTGCTGAAGTACATGTTCCCATTAGTACAGTCTCCTCTTCTGATTTTTCAGTGTCAGATAAGAAAAGAGGTGTTTACAGCCAGAAGCAAGCACTTGATATCAATTTCCAGGACACGTTAGAGACCAAACTATAGACACTGACACTGGTCACAAGACCTTACCAGAAACCAAGAGCATTTTGCTTACTGAGATGGTGACTTAGCCCAGTACTAACGCTTCATCTGGTGACAAAAAAAACCCAATCTTGGTTCTGCTTCTCCTGCATTGGAACTCTGCTGTGTCAGGGGAGACGAGGGTCTGATATAGAACCTGGTGAGCCTGCTAATATACCTGATGCTGGGGCCACCGTGTGGGGAATGCAGATTGCATGTACCTCTGACATCTGAAAGTTTGTGAATTTGAGCTTTGGGAGCTCTCACTGAAACCTGTCCTAGACAAAAGATAAAGCTTAGAGATGTTTTACTCCAGTCAGAGAAGCATAAAGTGTAGAAAGCTCACTAGGCATTAGTGATGATATGTAGTCCAACATGTTTTTTATAGACTCAAGATTTTAAATTAAAGAAAAGCAAAGTGCTATGCAAAAAGGGGTGGAAAGATCAGGCAAAGGGTGCGAGAAAGCACCCTCATTACAGTCCCACCACAGGTGTAAAACAGCAGCTGCTAATAGGAACTGTCAGGGTAAAGAAACTGTGAGTGAACAGCATCAAAGCTGAGGAGGAAGCAAAAGAACAGAGAATAAGAGAACGCACAGGTAAACAGTGGTACAAAAGTGCCATCTACACTTATAACCAAGGACAGCACTTAAAAGTTAACAAATGCATTAACATTCTCAGGCAATAAGCTCGTACACTCGTAGAATTAGAGCACTTTAACGTGCCTTGAGTAGCCTGTTAAAGGAGGACAGGTAGTGATCCATAAATTAAATCAAATACATTATGTGATCACATTTATTTTTATCTGAACCTACACCTCTAGAATTTTTTATCAGCTAAAAAAAAAAAAAATTAATATAGTCATGCCCTGCAAACCCATAGATTCATCAAGTTTAGATTTTGAAATGCATGTAAAATTTACACCCACTGAGCGTATTTTTATACACACATAAAAAGTTATTCTGGCAGTGTTTTGCCAATATATCATCTATAAAGTTTTGCTTAGACTTTTATCTATATATATTTATTTATTTATTTATACTTATATATGGGGCTAAAGTTGCCTCTCTGTTGAAGAGCTTTGCATCTTAGTCATATGAGGCATGCTCTAAGCATCACTCTGCTCATATTTGAGATATAACGTCTTCCTGCTGAAGAGAATCAGTGACCACAAGATCACTAAACTGGATTTCAATTCTTACTACAAGTTCGGCTGCAGCTGTGCTCTGCACGGTCCCCTCTGGGCAGGCAGATCTCGGGCTCTGCGTGGCTCCCGGGGGACACGGCCACCCCCCACCCGTCTGCTCCATCCCCGACACGGGCACACTGAGACTGGGCAAGGATTTCACCGGCCAGATTCTCGTTCCTACAGAACAGATGACAGCTGAAGTCTCCAGCAGCCCCAGCATTGCTGCTATGCCTCCTCTCGAGGCAGTTTAGAACTGGGTGACTCCAGACTCTGCGCCTTCACAGCAGAAGTCATCACTAGAGAAAGATGCAATCTGCCCTCCCGGCTGCTCGGCGCTGCAGCTGCACCTTTCCCATCCCACCACCCCCCTGCAAACCTCTCGGGAGGATTCTGCAGTGCTGTGAAAAAGCAGAAAACTGCCAGGCACATTGATTGAATGCTGTGTCTGCACCCAGAGAAACTGTCACAAAAGCTCCTGACACCTTTTCATGTGTCCCTGTACATTTCTGGTCCAGAGCCACAACGCAGCCTCGTATCTCTCACTGGGCATAAGGCAAACCATCATCCCGACAAAACAAAAATCCACAAACACACCAAAAGGTAATAGCCAGTATATAGAAGATAAAGGAGGCAGCTGCTCCTGATTGTATTCTGGGGAGGGCAGGGTGTGGGAAGGCTTAGTGTGATAAACTAAAGATTTCCTACTTGAATGTAAGGTACAGAAAAATACCTTTTAAGGTTACTCTGATTTTTATTGTTGTAGAAAACAATAACACAGACGGCCATTTTATTCTTAAGCTAAGTACCTCTCACATCCTGCTTGGTTCTTTTCATTCCCTCACAGGTTCCATTTGATTAGTGAGAGATAACTTATGAAAAACAATTTCAAAGGCTGTACAGTGCCACATTCATTTTTCCAAATGCTGCTTTTAATGAGTTCGGCACACTGTGTGGTGTCCTGGGTTTTGTATTAAATAACCATAGAAAGTCACTGGGATACAGCTTCAATGATCAACTAACACAGATCTGATTATATGATCCAGGAAAAAAAAGCTTTTATGCTTGCTCTGGGCCATGGCTCTATGCTCTGCTTGCCTTTGCTGTTGTGTGCTTTGTACTCCTGTCTGCTTACTACCACCAAGATAGCAATTTCACAGAATCTACATGGTAGGTAACTTGGCAACCCTACCAGCCAGTGAAAACTATCTTGATGTTACAATTTGCCTCAAGCTGGACAGATGCATATGAATTTAGGGCTAGAGTTAGAGCTGTGTCCATGTGTGTCCATTGACTGTTCACCTGGAGAGTCGTTTATCAGCTCCCACAGAGGCCACCTAATTCCCATTGCCCTGCAGGAACTTACTGCCATCCTTTAAGCACTTAAACCCCTGTTTTATCTCCTTCCCTTGTAGTGAGGATGACATTTGATACATAAGAAAGGAAAACCTGTCTTCGTCCACAGAATAAGCTAACACACGAGCTAATACATGGGAAAAGTCACAAAGAACGAGAATATAAAATCCTTTTCAATACTCTGTAACTGGTCATGCTGTTGTATTCATCATTCAGAAATAAAAGCAGGATTGTTGAATTTTGGCGTTCAGATTTCGATGTGCAAGGGGAGCAGGGCATGGCACCATCTCACCCCTCTCTGTTTTACCAGGTTCATGCCCAGAAGCACGGAGAGCTCAGCTCCCCAGCCCCTGCAGAGCCCGGGACACTCTCCCTGTTCCCACCCCTGCTGTCAGGGGCCCGGGCACTGCACTGCTCCATCCTGCACTTCTGCATCAGAGACAGAGAGCTGGGACAGGCAGGGCTGGGAACAAAGCCCTTCCTCAGTGGGGGAGAGCATGTCCTCCTCAGAGCTGGAGCCAAGCCTGAGCCCAGAGCTGCAAACCATCTACCACAAGGCAGTCCTTCCAAACTCTGGCTCAGGGAGCAGGCTTAAAGTGCCTTTCACTTCCATATCTCATCCCTAAACATTTTCAGATCTGGCTTTCAGAAGTACAGTGTAATTTCACCTGGGCAGGTTTTATGCTCCTTCATATTGTGGTGTGTCAAAGGGTATATATGAATTGGGCATTTAAATGTTCAATTGCAATCAGATTTGTGAGCTTTAAGTGACAAAATTGTTTGAAGCCTAATTTTATCTGGCCTGTAAGGATGTACTATGAATCCAAAATGTAATTCTTGAAAAGGGGACTTGTAGCCTAAAGTTAAACAAATTTAATAGCTGGCTGCAAGAGTTAATTCTGCCCCCATTCTGTCCCCTCCCCTGGGCACTCTCTGATCCCATGGAGGCTGTGTTCATGAAACTGAATTAACAGGAGACAACTCACTGTTTGTTACCCTTCCCCTCCAAGACTCTTTTTCCACAACTTAGTTCAAGGTATCAGACAATGACTCCTGGAAGAGCAAGGAAATACACAGGGAAGACAACTGACCATTATAGTAATTTAGGTTCATTGCCAAAGTGAATGACAAAAAATCAAGGGCAAAACTACTTTAAATTAGAACAAAATCAGGCCCAGCAGAGGGCTTTCAAGCATAGATCCACTGTACTAATGGCAGCCTGAGAGACAAGAACACCTGCAGCTCATTTCCACCAACACTGCTTTGACTGCATGTTTCTATGGCCTCTTCCCAGCGTGAAGTTCACCTGCTTTCCTGGCATAACTTTTGAGGCTGTTACAGAGACTCCAGTGTATAAATAATAATTAACTTCTGAAAGCAGAGGCTTACAAATGGCATTGTTTGATTTGCAATACGTTTCGCTCGATTTTTCTTCTGCGCAGAGAATTCTTAAGGAGAATGCTGACAAACAAGCAGCATAAGGTCTATGTATTATTAAAATTTAAAACACATGCTGCATACACAGAATGTCAAAAGAATATGTTAATCAAGTACAAGCAAGCCAGCTTGATCAGCTCTTCTCTGTGATGGTGCAAAGCTGGGGAAGTTGCCAATAGAAGAGTTGCTCTGGCTCCTTGTAACCACAGAGGATTTATCCAAACACATTAAAGAAAGCATACACACATACTCTTCAAACTTATGCACTTCTCATATTCGTGTGGATTCCTGCTGATGATTCAGGAAACAATGTACACCTTTGAATTTTGTTTCACTGTAGGGCATTTCCAGAACGAGGGCATTCAAACTGTAACCCCAAGCTATGAGAGAGCAAGGAGGACACAAACTGACCGTGAGCTACAGGTCCATGCAGAGCTCACCAAAATATACCCAGAGCAGTCTTCAAAATACCTGTCATTAATGACAGTTCATATCTTACTCTTCTCCTCTGTTGCTTCGGCAGGAAACAACGGGAATTAAAACACATCTTGGTTTCTAAGGACTGGATTCTTACTTGAAATAGTTTGAAAGAGTTTCTTTCACCTACAGCACTGAAACTATAGAGTTTTGTTTCCAGTTTGAACCCAGTTTCTCTCATTCAAGCAAGAAGCAGGTGGCTAGGTTTGCATTTCCTTCGCCACATTTCTAATATTCAGGTTATTGTTTACCTGCAGTTAAAGGTGTTTGATCACTGAAGAACAATTTTGTTGTAGAAAACAAAAACACAAGAAAGCTTTTCCTACGTTTAAAATGCTTTACTCTTAGAAAACCCCAACAGCTGACTATAAATAATATTCATAGCTACCTCTGGTTTCAGTTTACAATCATTCACTTGTTGGGTCTAGGGTTGGTTTTTCATTTGTTCCCTTTTTCCACTAAACAAAGAAGTCTCAGATTAACAGGGGCTTAGACCCAAATGAGAATTTGTGGATGCCATTGCCGTGCAGCAGCAGAGCTGTGTGCCACAAGTGTGATTCCCACTGACAGCAGCTCACAGCACAAAGTCACAGACGGGGTGGCACACGCAGTGCTCCAGCCACAGACAGACAGACACGTGTCAGAGGCAATTCCCTCTGCACATTCACTCCGGGAGTCAATGAAAATGGATGGAATGGCATTTTTACACTAATACCATGGGGAAATCTTGTTCTGCTGAAGCTAGGCATGCTCTGTGCCATCTAACAGCAGAATTCATTTAAATTTATAAATTCACTGCAAAGCTAATGTGTTGGGGGGGAAAGCTGCGGGGGGTTTTTTTGTTTGGGTTTGTTTGTGGGTTTTTCCCTCCAGAGGGTGAATAATGAGCAGTAATGTAGCAGGCAGGTCATTGCCCTTTCACACTCATTTACATTATGTTTACAATGTCCCTCTTAGAGTGGCATTTGCTCCTTTTAATCAAGTTCTCCTATTGTAAGCGTTAATTTCTATGGAGTTCATGGAATTTTTGATAAAATTCTTTTTTTCTTTCCCCATTGGAATGATTTGCTGTGCAGAAGCTGGTTTTGCTGACAGTTACTCTTTTCACAGGCGTTCCCTTAAGTGGACTCCAGTGAGTTACTGCTTATCCCCCTGACCTGTGGCATGGGTTGGGAAAAGATGCACAAAGAAGCACAGAGACTACTAAAAAGATGTGATCAGCCAGTTTTACTGCATAAATCCCTTTCAGACCTCAAACATCTCACTCTGTTAACATAAACTGTGCACAAAGGGAGACATAAAAACTTCTTCAGCAATTCAGACCTTAAATGTTACTAGTACAGGGAATTTCAGCCATCTACTGGCAAAATACCAAGCAGGAAAGCTAATGTAAAGAGAGACTCTTATAAGGCACTGGTGCTTCAAGCATTACTATTCCATTTCTTTAAACAGTGTTGCTTTCACTGGGACTGTAATTGCTTCTTCTATTTGAATAACTGCCAGAAAATTCTCTATACCAATAAACTCCATTGTCAATGTGAGATTGATATTACTTTTGATAACAGATTTAAAAAACAAACACGATTTATCCATCAAAAAATTCAATCAATACATCCAAAATTTATATTCAGAAGACATCTCCACTTCGCTTTTAAACAAATAATTTCATCATAACCTACTTCTTAGTAAAACTACAATAAGTTTTCACATTATATTACAGGAGCAATGGCTATTCAGTTCTAAATAATGGCTCCTTTGCTAGACAAGTCAATGGAAATTGATTTGTTTCAGCCTCCTTTGCTCACACACACAAAGCCTGTGTACAACAACCCTATTGACTTCAGCAAACAGTATTCAACCTTGCATCCTCAAGGACTCGTGGCAAAATTTTTAAATCATTCCCCTCCTGTATTGTACCCTTTATGGAACAAGACTGCATTTAAATGTCAGTCTCCAGCAATAATGCTATAAAGAGAAAATTGGTCACAGAATTGAAAATCTACTTTGTATTGAAACATACAGCATAGGATTGGATATAAAAATGAAGAAAATTAAGATGCATTGAACTTCAAAATGAAAGGCATTGACTGTGCATACAGCAAAAGGAAACAGACTCCAGCACCCTGTCTACACAAGAGAGTTTTGGCACACAAGCCACCCCATGGGCAAGCCAGGCTGTCTGCCATAAAGCTCCCATCTGCACACAAAGTGCTCTGCATGGCACACAGGCCTTTTCCAGTCCTGTGTGTACTGGAGATTTTCTCTCTTCTATAAACAAGAACATTTAAAAACAATTAAAATAAAGATTAGGGATATTAGCATGGTAGGAGCATAAAGTGCAGTATCAGAGACAAGAGACCATATGGCCCATCAAAATCTGTGTTTATAAGCCTTGGAAATACAAATCAAGCATATTCCCATCCTTTTAATCCATCTTTTCCTATTTAAATCTGATTATCAACTTTATCCCTACATACCCAACAGTAAATGCCACATTTTACATTTCAAGCACATCCATAAACAAAAACAATTGTGAAAGGTCCATATCTGAATGCCTTCAAGGCTGGTGCTTGACCTCAGGTTCTGAGCTAGTCACCATCTCACATAATGCATTGGTTCCCACTTGTTCCACTTGGTTTTGACTTTTTATATAACATTTAAGAGAACACCTTTGGCATCTGAGAGATCGCATGACAGCAGCTTTGTGCACACACATTGTGGCAATATTTTCACTTATATTTCACACAGTGCCAAGAATGTAGTGACTGCTCCCCAGCAATTACCTTGAAGTATTAAGCTTAAGAGTTATTTATGTGATAAAAACCTCTGAAGTGGGCACTTGGATATGTTTTATGTTGGTTAACCTTCACCAGAAGGGATGACCAGGTGATTTTTGTGTTCTTGTTCCTATTATACCAGTGTGAATAGCACATTATTTACTAGTTCACTGAGCTAAGTGACCAAACTAAAATCTGAAGCATGGCAGAAATCACTACTGTTCTATTCCTTAGGCTTCTTTGCTGGGTTTTATTTTAAGAACAGGAAAGGGTTTGCCACGTGTGGGTAGTACATAGCACGCCATGGCACTGGTCAGGTCTTGGTGAGATGGTGTCACACGTAAGAATGAGTAAGAGTAGAAAACAGAAATGAACAGCCAATGACAAAATTTTACTTGAAAATAAATGGTTCAAAGTGTTTAGATGCAATCTCATTAACACAGCTTATCTACCTTCCTTATAATGAAAGGGATATTTGAACTTCTATACATAAATACACTAAATGTCACTTGAGGTGTTTCTCCTCTAACAAACGATCCTTACATCATCATATCAGGTACATTAACATTTTGACTCTCTCTTTATCCATATTTACTGCTGTGTTCTAAAACTCATTTCTTCATCCAGGTTACAGAAGCATCTATTTGCTTCTCAAAAATGGCCTTACAGCTATTTAAAATCACTCTTTCCCTTTTCTTATCTAACCTTGCCTCTCCTGTCAATCACTTCTTGATTGCTTCATTAAAACAAGGAATGTCCTCTTTTGAGTGATCAACTGAAGTGATATGTTCATCAACTGAACACACATTAGAAAACAAAAGATCTGACCATAACCCACCAATACCAAAAAAATCTTCCACAAATCAGAAATGTTATTTCCAGGTATGACTGAGACAATTTAAAGAAACCTGCCTACAGTTTGGAGGGTTAGGTTTAACAAGAAAAGTGGGGGATTCAACAGCAAAAGTTGATTATAAAAGAACATAATAAAGAATTTGACTTGTTTACCTGATTAAGGAGGTAAAAATCCAGCATCAGTATATCATTGGGACACACATCAGAACAGAAGCAAGTCATGTACACTAAAGACATGAACTGAGAAGCAAAAGCATTCTTGTTAAAAGTTAAAGATTCTGCATCACCAGAGAAACATGGGAGCAGTAAGGATACAAAAAAAAAATTTCTTATTATTTCCTTTTAAAATTGAGGCTTGATCATCTTAAAGAAAATAAATCATACACTCTTGTAATAGCAGGGGATTAGACATGGACATGGTGTTTATATGAAGGAAAGATGTTCAGTGTAAACATGGAGCCTGTACAGCCAGACAAGATTATCCTATCGGTGCAGAGAATTTGCCAGGAAAACAGATCAAGAAAGATAAAAGCCAGATATTTGTAAGGATGAAAGCCTTCTGCTTGGGGGGAAATAAATACTGACTACTTTCAGAAGGAAACAAGAGAGAGAGAGTTGTTTTTCCCCATGTGCTGGATGTTTCTGAGCACTCCAGCTCTGACACTGCTGGTGGCAGTTCTGAGGGGCAGGAACAGGACATGGTTTGCTCTGCCACAGATAAGGCTACCTTTGAGAGGGAGCCCCAACAAGAATGTGCCACTTCTGAATAAAAACCATCTCCCAAAGGTTCTGACTAAGCTGTGA
Source organism: Daphoenositta chrysoptera (assembly GCA_013397915.1). NCBI lineage: Eukaryota > Metazoa > Chordata > Aves > Passeriformes > Daphoenositta > Daphoenositta chrysoptera. Next base: position 504,202 of record VZRO01002488.1, read on the forward strand.
CAGGTTTCTTGCCAGTTCTTCAGCATTGCTGTTTTATCAGTGCAGCCAAGAAAGACTTAGGACAAGCAGAAAAATGAGAAACATGGCTCAAAAGTCCTTGCATCAGTACACCTCTCATAAGAAAGCTCTGGGTAAAGTGAATTCAGAGTCTATCTGTATTCAAAAAGAAAAAGAACCACCAAGAACACAACTCTCAGCTGCACTACTTCACCAAGTATCCTGAAAAATGACCAAAGGCTAAGAGTAAAAACCTTGATCTCACTGAACTCAAATAATCAAACTCCCATTAACTTCCAGGGGACAAGACTCAACCCAGGAATCACAGCAAGAGGCAGTGAAGGAGAAACAGCAAAAGATGGGCATGGCAGAAGCACAAAAGCTGAAACTGGGTCCTAAGCCCACAACAGGGTGTCACTGTCCTATACAGAACGTCAGGGAGTCTGTAAATAACCGTAACTATGCATTGCAACTTTCTTCCTCTTTCTGGTGTTTGGGTTGGGGTTTTTTTACCATTAGAAGTTCAGAGGAATAAAACCCTGTCTACAATATCTGTGAAAAAAGCAGCATTCAGTCCTGAATCTTCTATCTTCAACCCATCTTCTTGTGGACCCACAAACCTGTTTCACAGAATCATTTGCCATTGCCTGCCATCTTTAAGATACTTCAGTACCTGAAAGCTGCAGCAGAGACTTTCCCCAGTGTCTCAACATTTAGTGTTTCATGAAAACATCAACTTGAATTTATAAATTAAATATTCGTTCTTTGAGTTGGCAAGAGAAATATTGAGACAACTGTAACCAAAAGGACCTCAATGTAGAAAATAAGTGTGAATAAACTCACTTTAAAAGAAGTAGGAAAATGTATGTTTGATTATGCAGAGCAGACTCAAATCTTGGCTTGGGTAGCACTGTGCCCGACTAGAGCAGAGTAGAAGCACACGTGGCTGGGGGGGTGCAGCAAGAAACAAATCTCAGTCACAGGTATGAAACCAGGCAGAGCAGGTGAACAGAAAATGGTTAATTAACAGCATGAATATTAACAAGATCAATGGCAAAATCTAAAACTGCAAGTGACAATCAGTGGGAAAAAGAATAACTTTCAAGTGCACCTAAGCTTTTTTTTTTTTCCTTTTTTTCTGTGGTGAAAGAATCATCAATCTATAAGTAAATTTTAACCACAGTGTCACAAACTGAGCAGTGTGTGAGCCTTAAGAAGAGGGAGGTGTCTCCTTTGTAGCAGCTGCTCTGTGCCATCATGCTGCTAATTACTTAAAGCCAGTGTTAGGATTCAGGGCACAGCCCAGTTACTCAGCCCAAAGTAAGAAACAAGAGACACGCCTTGATCCTAGGACACGATGGAAACTTTACTTCCCTCATTCTCTGGGGTATTTTGGCAGTGTGACATTAAAAGGTGCCTTTCCATTTCATCCTGATAACAGACAGGCCTCCAGAGAGGGATAACTGGATGCTAATGTTCGAGTACTCATGATGAATACATTTATATTGGATGGTCAGGACCACAACACTGCCATTCACACTTTGTACAGTTCCCAAACATAAAATGCAACCCACTGCTCTAAAAGCATGAGCCCTGCATGCCCAGTGAATCCATAGAACATTCCACCAGCCTTTATCACTTCACACCTCACATTTGTGGTGTTGATGAATGAAATACAAACTGCCCAGCACTAGCAATGAAAGAGTTAACAACCCAGCCACCAAGAAAAAGAAACAAAAAGCTTTTTTTCCCTCCACTTTGTCACTGTTTTGCAATATAACATTTACCATGAATTAATTACTGGAAGTCTCCATTAAGACTCTTAACATTTAGAGTGAAAGTTCAGCATAAACTCAGGGTCACTGTTTACAGTGCTCTCTGAGCAAGCAGCCTTATTGCTTGGAAGTAACCATGAATGTTAAAAGGTACAAGGCAAGTATAACGAGGAAATGAAATACAGAACTCTAAAAATATCCCCCTGATCTATGCATGCAGTGTGGTGTCTGACAAATTCAATTAAATATGTCATACATCATTCCTACAATGTTATTGATAGAGACATAGCAGTATTGAATTTTAATTATTCAGCTGGTATTGATCCCACAATAATCTGGTGAAAATCATTTCGGGTTGTCAGTACCCCTAGGAGACAACAGCTATTATCTAATTATAAATCACACTGTGTCATTTGACAAAAGGTTAGGGCTTTCTTTTTACACAGTTTTGCAGTCAGATTCTCGTGTATAAATCAGAGTGACATGATTGTCTGCAAATGCTAATTATTTTCTTCCCATTGAGCATCTATTCCATCACCATGACGGCCTCGTAAAAGTGAGCTCTTAGTGCATGTAGCAAATTCCCAGACATGCAACAATGATAAAGGAATTGGGATTTCAGATTTTTATTCCATACTGACCTTGAGCAAGCAATTGTAACGCTCGCAGGGTTTGTATTTTCCCCAAGGAGAAGAGTGGGACAATATTTGCAGTGCCCACTCTTGTTAAATGCTTTCAGATCCTCAGAGGAAAGCTGCTGAGCAGCAGCAAACTTTGCTTTTCAGCTTTCATGGAGACAAAGAGGCTGGCTGGTAATCCCTCGGTGTGCTCTTCCAGAAATCCAGGTTTGCCTCTGCACTGCACTGCCACCATCAGGGACCCGTGTGACTGGGGATACCCATCTGCTTTCTTTTCCCCTTCAGACGCTGACCTTTTATCAGATCCTGGGCCCAGAGGAGGGAGCACACATCCCAAATCATGGAGCCAGTGCTAGCAACCAGCTTTTTCCTCTGATGAGAGATGGCTTTTGGCTCAACAGCCTCCACTGACACAGCAGGAGCACAAGCACACAGCAGAGCCCTGCCCTGCTGGCAGAGCCAAGGGCAGCCAGCACAGCTCCCTGGGGAGGGCAGGCACAGGGAACCTTCACAGGCAATCCAACAGCCTCTGACAGACCCTGTCCCTGCTGGGTACGTTCATGTGTAAGGAAAGAAGGTGATAAAAGTGCCTGATCACTGCTCCCTAAAACACAATGACTTAAAGAACTGCGCTGATGGTCTGTAATAAACACACTGCTCAGTGCCATTATGGGACTCCCTTTTTCCCCACACATGCCTTGAACTTTATGATACAGAAATAAGGATAAAATAAATGATCAGCGACAAATGGCCTAAACCGAGAACATGAAATCTGAAAGGGGAGGTTAAATATTTGGAAAACTGTAAATGTCCTCCTCTAGATTTGAATTTTATCTGATTCGAAAATGTCACTATTGAGTCAAGGACAATTTAGAGACTAAAGAAATTTTTCAGCTGAAACAAGGGACATTTTGGAAAATCAGGTTCAACTGATAAGCACACACATGAAAGCCATCACTTGGCACTCATTGCAGTCTGCAAGCCCTGGGTGAGCTGTGGGACTCTATTCTGTGAGACAACGTTTTCACACTTGCACCAGAGATCTCCAATATTGTGACATTTTCTGCAGTTCATGGATTTCAGAGACTCCACAGGGAGGGTGGCTACAGTCCTTCATTCCCTAGCACACTCCTGAACTGAGGGGTCTCTCAGAAAAAGGAAGACACCTATTACCAACAGCTAGATTAGCACCTAGCCTATGCACTTCTGCAGGAGTGAGGGACTGCTGGGGTCTCCCCGTGCCTGTTATTACCAGAGACTTGTAACAATACAATGGGTTTAAAGTACTTGGTGGCTTAAGTTCTAGTTTGAATGGAGAATTGCCATGGAATAACCCCAAGACTTCCTTTCATGTCATTTCACAGAAAGCAAAAATATTGGGTAGCATTAAAAGCTCCTCTAGCTAACCTTTGCAAGTCTCTCTTAGTACATCTAGGTGAAGCCAGGACTGTGTTCACTCCCAATTACTTATCCTCTCCTCATTTTCATTCTTTTAATTACCCCAAAACTCTCCCACATAAAGAAATTCAACAAGACACTGCGAAAAAGAGAAAATCCTCAGCATGATTCACTTAACTGCAACACAATTCGTAGTCACTTTTCTCTTTTCAGGGTACTTTCACCTCAGCCATCTAAAATAAAAAGCTGTATGTCCTAAGCTACCTTTCTTCTTTTAAAACACTTCATTTATTACTCCTTTCTATCATTGTATGTCCTTTCTATTTTCAGGCTTTGCTTTATAAAATATTAATCTGTGACCAGTCCTTTTTCATAACTAACCTCACATATTCATAACTACCTGTGGTTTATTTCTTACCCTGAACATACCTTCTCATTTGGCTTCCTCTTTAGAGTATTCTATGTTGCACTCAAAACTTCATGAACAAATAAATGCCCTGGGAAGCAGAGTCTCAGCAGGGTGGACAGTCGTGTGCAGTTACTCTATGACCATGGATAACACAAAGCCAAGGGGAGCCTACACTTAAAGGAAAACAATGCCAAGGAATGCCAGGCTCACCACACACCATTTCTTGCTGTTCTGGCTGCAGAAACGTTTGTCTTGCCCACCACAGCCGAGTTCTACACCAGTCCAAGCCCACCTAGAGGTCTAGATCAGCCTCACACACCCATCACACTGCCTCACAGGTGGTGATGCAGAAAAGCACCATTTCCTTCCCAGCGTGGCAACCCAGAGACCTGAGGAAAAGACACATATCCTCACAACTTGCCACCCTAAACTGAGGTGATGCCTAGCAACAGGGGAAAAATTCTGTTAACAAAACACAGAAGAAAACCTGCCTGTTAATTCTGAGGTAAATACAAAGCTGTAAAGAAACCCATATTTTAAATAATCCAAGGGGTTTTGAGAAATTTAGGACCTGTGTGGTTTGAAAAGGCTGCATTTTACAAGGCTTGAACTATCCCAGACAATTGAGTCCATGTCACAGGCAGTACCAAAACCCACTGCCTGGGTAATGGCAGCTCACAGGTGTACAGAAAATCTGCATCCAATCATAGGTGAAAATAAAGGCAAAATTAAAGCAGGACTGTGAAGCCTTTGGCTTGGAAAACTTCCACATGGATGCCATTCATCAAATTCCCTACTATGCATGAACATGGCATCAGACCCAGGCAAAATGTAACATTTTTACACCATTGAGCCACTTGGCTTTGTTTCACATGTCTGATTGTGTGATTTTTTTTCCCCCCTGAAATTTCTGCTGTTATTCAGTCATATGTCTTTTAAACCTTTTAATTATAACACCATATTTCAATACTTCATAAAGTGCAGTATCAATGTTTTAGAGATTAACAGCACAAATAATACACATTTCCAAATGGCATATGATAATGTTTGGTAAATAAAAAATGAGATACGATTGGTGCTTTGGGGCCCTAGTGTATAAGAGTAACTTGTTGTATTTACACTAAAAATGTTGCTGCTGGATCTCAGTGCATTTTTATATCCACTTGTCTTCCTAGAATATGTGATATGATCACTTCAAAACTATGAAGGGCTTAGGAGTAGTTACTGAGTGAAAAACTACGTGTGACAGACCAGAAATACCCATCCTGACCTTAAGCTGCAGTACTCAAACTGTTCATAAAAACCTTTGCTTCCTTTTTTTTTCATATGTTTATATACTTTTCTCCTGATGACTTGAGCATTAATGAAAAAAAGCTAAACTAAAAAAAATAATTTGTTTCAACAAAGCAACATTATGGAGATAAAATGGAAATAATCAGAAAGATACTTTCCACTGAAATAAAACACTGATATAGAAGATGTAGCAGAGTTTGCAAAGTGTAGCAGCATATTTCTAAACCAACACCAAATACAAATCTGAATTCTGGTCAAATCTCATATTTGCTGGTAGAATGTACAAGCTTTTTTATCTGGTATCTGTACCATCAATTGATCTGCTTTAGAGTGGTGCATACTGAACAAATAATAAGAGCCAAAAAAACCACAGAGCCCCTCCAGCAAACCAAGTGGCTTTCTGATGCCCTTACTGACAGTGTTTCATAAGAATTATGAGAAGTGATGAAGACTCACCATGAGAGAAAAGACAAAAGATGTGGTTGATGGTAATAGTTGCTCCTCCTCCCTTCCTGCTGGACATACAGGAAACATCAACTAGCCAGAGCTGTGAACCCATCACATTTCAATCACTGAATTAAAGAAGAGTTTTCTCTGAGAAACATCCCAGTGAATTTATTCCTCTGTACTGGATGCTGGCCAGCTCTCCTGCAGTGCCACAGCCACACAGTCAAAGCTTCAGGAAGAAGATCCAACAGAATCAGGAATATGTGCAAGGTACCAAAGGGATGATCAGGGCATGACCCCAAACCCTTGGTGTGTCTCCCTGCTTTGAACAAAAGTAAAAGCATTACTGGATGAACAATTTGTCCCAATTCACTGTAGGGCCACGGGGAGGTGGAGAACATTTGCTATCTGTGCCAGCCTCATCATCCATCATGCATCACTTCTCAGTTTGCTTCAGAAGGAAAAGGGATGTTCTCATGTTCGAGTCATGCCCAGTGTTACTAGCAAAAGATGCCTAAAACCTGGGCAGAATGCATTATTGGCTTCAGTGTCTCAGAGAAGGAGCCCACCAAATCAAACAAAGCTGATTTCAGACAGATAAACACTTAAGAATGTTCTATGATTACAGAGCAGGTTTCGAGGCACGACCAGTTTTACTCAGGATGGGCCTTAAGCAAGGGCTTTATGAATTTTCATAGAGCAAACCAGAATCCTATCAGTGCAGTAAGCAAACTCTGATGGCAAAATTCACCAAGCATAAAATTGCTTTCAGCTCTATTTATCTGGGGGCAGAGTGGACTAACCTGTGCTGGAATCCAGGTTCTTCCCACACCCTCCAACAGGTTGCTCAGGGCTCAGACAACAACACCAGCTCCTCTCTCTGAATTATGCTGTCATTTTCATTCTACATCTAGAGCTGGATTCGGTAGTTCCAAGATAAAGTCCTTATAAAGGGACACCAAAATTGAAAATTCTCCACAGGTGAAATACAAGGGTTGCTGCCTGAATTACAGCAAACCACCATTCTTCAGCTTCTTGTACTGGTTCAGCTAAAGGAAAGCCTCACATTCCAGGTTTAGTCACAGTTTGCTGGCTGAAACTTCTGTAAGAGTTTATAATTCCCTTATATTTTAGCCCACACCACCTGCCATAAGACTCATACTGATGCATAACAGATCAGGCAAAAAAATGGAAATACAACAAAGGAGTACAAAGACATTTGCTCTAAATTCTTATGGGGAACTGGTTGTGAGTTTTGACTGATCTTCAGAGCCTCACCTGGTATTTCCTAACCCAAATTACTGTATGATCTACGGGGCTGCTTTTCACTCCTCTGATAATGACAGCTGCTGCTGGGAGGTTCTCCAGGACTGTGCGAAATGACTCCAGATGCCCTGGTCCTGCTGCCTCTGAGCATCCCTTCCCAATGCCTCAACTGGATTTTCAGAGCTTCAAGTCTTTTTTACCATTAAAACCTTGTGAGACCACATACATTGTTCAGTGGGTGACTGTGATCTTGTTTACTGCCTTGTGCTCCAAGAGCTTTCCACCACAGGACAGGGTAAAAAACACACAAAAAGCAACAGCCTCGATCAGGCCAGGATGGACAAAGACAGCACAGCCTTGACTGTGGTCATCACTCAGGTGATGCTTTATGACACAGGACAGGAAGTGGAAAGGACTCCATTCCAGGCATAATGATAAGCTGAATAAATTGGCTCAGTTGTTTGCTATGAAATGACTCACTTCTGTCTCTAAGTATTTATCTATAAATAGTATCAATACTGTTCGTGGGGTTATTTTTCCTCTTGGCTTATGATGCTATTGCACTCACTTGACCCATTCAGCTACCCCAGCTGACACGTGCAGGAACTTCTGCAGTGACCCCAGCCTCTCTGCCTTTTCCTCCAGACCCCCACCAAACTGCAACATGGGAAAAGAGCTCTGTCACTCAGCTTACAGCTGCAGCCAGGGATCCCGGTACTCTGAAATCCTCCATGATTGCTTTGCTCGATCTGTTTCAAACCAGGGGTGAAGAAGAATGTTTTGCATTCACTTTCTTTTTCCTTTTCTATATTGAAGGAAATGAAGCCGCATTCATTCCAATTATTAGTACTGTCTAAAACCTTTCCAATAACAAGGCATATGGACAGCTAAACATGCACAAACTAATCAGCTTTTACTGCCTGATAAAGTGTCACACTTATCGTGTTCCCTGATCAGCCGAGCTTATTAGTTCACTGCATATGACAGTCACAAATTTGCATCTATTATCCACTGTCTGGAGATTTAAAAGCTTCCTGTTATGCAGAGATTATCCATCAATGGAAGCAATTCTTGAGGGAGAGAAAAGAATGTTAGTTCAGTGCTAGCTTTGCTAGGCAGGCCTTGTTGGATTTATCATCTTAATCTGTTACACTGACTGAAACCATTGCAGCTGTCTTTATCCAGCTATCTCAGAAGTGATTGGCAATGTATTAGTAATAATTTTACTAAACATTCCTCTGAATCCTTAAGAGCGTAAGTCAAATGGAGCTTCTTTTTCTTGGCTTTAACAATTTTTCAGTATGTGCTAGTAAAATCAAAAAAGTACCTGGGCAGGTGTGAAGTACCTTTGGGTGGTGCAGTGCCTGGAAATCAAAGAAACTGCTTCATCCTGCCCATTAGGGAGGGAGGGAGCAGAGGCTCCAGGACAGGGCAGGCTCTCACCCCTCTGCAGATCTTGGGGAGCCAAGAGACTTTACCTTGCTTATTCACCTGTTGAAGAGAGCAATTAAGTCTTAATTCTTTATTTACACCCTATAGAAATTGAATAAATGTGAAAATTTGCTTTAAAGACTTGGCTAGAGCTTCTTGTTCTCCATCTCCTCTCCCTGAAACAAGAGCTTACATCATCTCTGCTCTTCCACGGCAGTCCACGGCTCCCACTGCCCACAGTTTTGGTGAAGCAATCTGTCCTCTCCTCTTCTCAACCATGAGCTTCTACATCCTGATGCACAGACGTGCAGTCAGTCTCCGAAAATAAATTACAGATAATCTTTATCTAGTTATATATATTCCAAGCAGAGGAAGCCACAATTGGAAATTTGAGCCAAACAGTTTATGTTGCAAGCATCAGGGCTAACCCACGTGGCATTCTATACTGTTATTTTATTTCTGTTGTTTTATTTTCTTGATTGTGCCAGTCTCCTCCTCGTTATTACCTTCAGCCAGGAGAGGGAGGGGCAGAAAGAAAAAGGCTGATACTTATTCCAGCCATGAATCAGCAAACAGAAGATAGTACATGAGCATTCAGGCTGGCATCTTCCCTAAAGAGAATAATTGTGGCAAGCTTGCTTGGCCTTCTGCCACTTCTACTCCTGCAAAGGAGTCTCTGCATGGCATTTCCTGCCATCCTGCCCCTCCAAACGAGCATGGATAGTTAGTGTAATTGTGCTCTCTAACAAGCCGAAAAGAGGGAATTAGCTGCCCTTTACTTTCTGCTCAGGTCAGCTAATCCTCAAGGCGGTCAGGCCAGTTGCAGAGAGAATGTCACACAGAACTCTCCTCGGGCAGAGGGGCGACTCCAGCTGCACAGGCTGCCTCCAAACCCGGAGTGAGGCGGGAGAGGGACAACTGGAATAACAAGGCTGGTGGGCGTAGAAGCATCCCTTCCACAGGCCCACAGCAGGGAAAAGGAAAGCTGAGGAATTAAACTCATTCTCTCGATCTGCTCAGAAAGAATTGGACTACAGACTGAAAGTTTCAGAAAATGAGATGGTAAATGGCGATGCAATTCTCAGTTGTATGTGCAAAGACTATAAAATCGCTGTTCCAGTTCTCCATTTCCTTTCCATATTTCCAAGCAGATATGCCTCATCCAAACCATGTTTGAGTAAAATGACATATAGATTGCAAAGCTCAACATGCTTAAGGTGATGCCTTTCATAAATGTTAGAGCACCTAGTGAGATGTTTATTTATGCCCTTGTAACATTGGTGCTGCTGAATTAACACCTGCTTTGGCTAACCACTGCACCTCCCTTGCTTGTTTCCAACTTCACTAATACTGATCATCACTGAACCAAATCAAAAGCTGTAGCAATCACAGAGCACCTCTCTAGGGCAGCCAGTAAGAGGCAGGATTTCAGGCAAAAGCATGGATTCTCCATAACGGATTTTTGATAACCAGTAACAAAAAGGAAAACAGCAGAAAGAACTACTTAATTCTCAGTGATCATATACTACAAGATTGTGTGACAAATGAAAGAAATGGAGAAAGCAGCAACAACTTTGTTGTAATAAGCAGTGCTTTCATGCTTTGCAAAACACCTTTTTGCCAGCTGTGTCTGTCATTCATAAAGGCAGAGCCATGTAACTGGTGGAAAAAGAAATGTTACCTGCATTTGCACAGGTACAGCTGAGTAGTCCAGCAAGTAGTGCAACAAAAGGTCACTACTGCTTATAATCCTCTTCTGACAACTGGCCTGTGCAGCTCAAGCACTGCCATCCTTGAGTGACAAAAAAATTAATATAATTTTTCTGGTAAATCTCTTCCAAAACCTACAAACCAACCAGGATGAACCAGAGCTGCCATATACTACCATTTTATATGAAAACTATAAAAGAGACAATGTGAAGAAATTAATTCTCTCCACTTCAGTGACTGGGAAGCTGAGGCCAAAAAAATAAAGACTGCTTTGTGGCTGCCATCCGGGTCCAAACAGCAGCCAGTGGCCTGGCGTCCCACCCCTCTGCTCCAGCAGTTTATTCTTCACATTGCACTGCCCCTTGAGACTAAGCAACTAAATATTTATAAGAACTGAAGTATTTAGAAGAGGAGAACATTAAAGCAAGGGGGGGGGAAAGAAAAAGAAAGAAACAAAATCTTTTGCAAATTAGGAACAAACCACCCCTGTTGTTAAATAGTCTGTAACCAAGGGTACTGTGCCAATTCTCTCAGGTGTTTTTTACCCAAACTATTTTTTTCCAGGGGGAATCAGCTTTACAGGTTTAATTCTGTCTGTGGAGGTAACAAAAGATAAGCCATTCATTGAGACCATTTCCCTGCTCTGTTCATCAGACTTGAGCCAAGTTCTGCCCTGGAGAAGAGGCACACCAATCTCTATTGACAGCAAAAATACAGAGAGATGCAAGTCCCAATTTAATTGTGACTATTTAAATCACTGCAAAATAAACTGTTTTCCCAAGAGCTTCATGAAAGAAAATGGAAGTCAAAACTATTTTTTATTCAAGTAAACAAACTGGAAGAGTAGACAATCTTGTTAATGAAACACACTGAAAATAGCTGAAAGAATAGTGCCAAGAGTTGCAAACAAGACACGCTACAGAACGTGGAGCGGCAGCTGATTAGCAGTCCCGTCTTTATTTCCTAATGGTATGTAATTAGCGGTTTCTTAAAGGAGGTGCACATGGCATTTCTTCAAACTAAGCACAGGCTCTGTTTGCTAAAGACATCGGGCTTCATTCTTATCTCAAGCGCGTTGCAGTGCCAGGATGTGCCCTTTCTTAAGGCTGTATTCTCAAATAACTACTTTACTGCATTTCAACACCACTAGGCTCATTCTCTGAAGTCTTTTAGAATGTCACAGAAAGGAGTATTTTTTTAACATTTCAGCCGTTATCTTTTAGTAAAAAGGAATGCATAATACCAAGAGTGTATTTGCCAAGGAAGCTGACTGATTTATTTGAATATTTGCACAGCTTTTGCAGCAAATCTCCTTCACTGTTTCTTCTGCATTTTCAGATCAGAGGAAAAAAACCCAAGTATTTCAGTAGCATACAAATGGAGCAAACAATACTAGCCCCAAGGGAGTGGGGAGGAAGAAAAAGTCTACAAACACATGCAGGAAGGACAGAAATTAACTTTTTAACCGAGTAAGGGAACAATTTCTTGCAATCATGGACCTTATTGCAACAGAGTTAATACAAAGCAACACAATATAAGTTGTCATGCAGCTAAATTAAACATCAGCAAAAAAGTAATGACATAATACACCTCCCTGGTGAAGAGTGAGCAGAACATTCAGAGGGTTACAGCATGGTGTGCACTTAACTTGTGCTGACATAGACTTATCTTACTGCTCACATTGCTAATTATCTCAATCAATACAACGTTTTTTTCCACCCCAAAATGAGATTTTGCATTGATGTTGGAAATGTCACTGTGCATCCTAATGCCTACAACAAACAGAAGGACCACATGTGCACCTGTGGCTCACTATTCCTCCCAGGGCACATTTCTTTGTGCAACAAAGGCATCAAGCCTCCACTCGAGGTCCTCCAGAATGATGGAACTATTGCTATCCAAATTCAAACATTCCAAATGGCATGGAGCTTGGGTCTGGGCAAAAGTCACATGTGTGGAAAGAATTTCAGCTTGGAAAAATCCCACAGAGAATTAAATTTGTAATTAAGCTGTGTCTAAACAAACCAAGGAATGAAACACGTTCAAGTGTCACATTTTTTACTCCCCAATACCTCACTAGGCATGCATACCCCTCACCTCACCAAATATTTGTGAGAAGGAAAAGCATGAAGGCTGAGAAGCTTTAAATGTCTTGTTCTGCCCTATTTGCAATTGGTATTTCATTTGGAAGTGTCAAACCACCCATTTCCAACTAATTACAGGAAAAGCCACGGGAGCAGAATCAGAGGGAAACTGCTGTGTTCTGCCTGGCTCCCAGAAAGAAGCAGTCAGCCCTCCTGGGCAAGCCTGGCTGGGAAAGAGCTGAGATTCCACCCCTGGGATGTCTCCTCATCCAGACCCTTCCCGGGAAGCACAGGCACGCTGCTCTGCTGTGACACTGTTCTTGCCACCTCCATGCAGGAATGACAGAGACAAGTAGAGGTTCTCAGGGACACAAAATGCTTTCTCTTGTATTCCTGCACAGCCACTTAGATCCAAACCTTGATCCCCAAAGTTTCGTGCAGTTTCAAGCAAGAAAGTCAGCAGTTAAATCATTTTCATAGGTAGACATCAGAACAGAAGTGAAAATACCAAAGCCAAGGCAGAATAGAGCTGAAAGATGGGAGACAGAAGAACTGAATGCCTTGGAGCTATCTTTTCCACATTCCCTTTGCAATCTGCATTACCAACTTTTCTGTTGAGATATACCAGAATTTTGCATATTGTCAGGTATTTGAGGAAGCAAAACATGTCAAAGCACATAATATCACATTTTATCTAGCAGAATACTTTATTCTACTGGCAGAAATATGCATTTTCCAATTTCTTAAATTGTATGTGCAGCAGCTGATTAAATGTCTAACTAAAGTTTTACTTCAGGCAGATGGAAAATGCTAAAAATCATCCATCAAAGAGACGCAGTGAAGGACAAGTGCACTAGGGGGTATCCACACGTGCACCCAGCAGTGCCTCACTGACAGGAGGAGCACTGCAGGTTTTTCAGCAGTGACAGCAGATGGGCACCGGGCAGGGACCTGGCTCTGCAGCAGGGGGACCCCGGGTGTGTGACCCCCGGGCTGCTGGGCAAGACACACACACAGCCCTCAGGTCCTGCTGGGGCCAGGACTCTCCTCCTGACCATTGCTCAGTTTTTCCTGGGAACACAGTGCAGCTGGGGGCCTGCAGGTGCTGCCAGAATAAAGTTCCTTTGTGATGTACTATGGAAGAGACTTTAACAGAGAAGAAACCACTACCCTTTTTAAAGATGGGGCTTAAAAAAAAAAAATCAAGTCCCTCTTGAAACACTTTCTCCACAGACACTCCTGCTTTCAGGGTTCTAGCAAACTTCTGGAGCCAGAATCCACAAGAAGAAAAGCACCACAATGTAGAAGTAGAAAACAAATGGATCTGCTGTTTAACTCCTCTTGTTAGTGACCCAGGAAGCTCATTACAATTCTGAAGGCTTTCCTTTTGACTCTAAGCAGGTGCATTACAAACACAGCCACAAGTGAAATTGTAGATAAAATACCAGATAAAATCAGGTACTGCAGCCACATACCTTGAGTCTTGGTGCTGGACTCAGGATCCTGCCCTTTTTCCACATTGTTTGTGCAATACTCAGAAAGACAGACCAGGCTAGCATGGATTTTGCCACAGAAAGTTTTCATTCACTATGGACTTGTCATGTTTCAAGAGCTCATTAGAAGTCAGAAATAGAAGGACACCTACCTTGGTGACACATTTCACGCAGAATTAAACTGGATACACCATCTCAGTTCTGTGCTGAGCCAAAGCAGAACTCTTCATGCTGGAAAACAAAATTAAAATAAAGACATGAGTGAACCATAAATCTTCAACCATCTTCAGGGTCAGGCAGCATCTAAGCAGACTTTAGGGATCATAAGTTTTGATGGGTCACCCAACCCCTCACTAAGCACCTATTCTCAACTTGGGCTCTGGTCTCAATTCTTTGTCTGCAAAAGAGGGTGAATAGAATTTCCTGTGGGGATGGAGGTAAAATATTGAAAGAACATCAATCATAAGTACCTGTGAAATCCTGAAATCCAACAAATTGAACATTAGTGCAGGAAAATGTTGTGTTGGCATATAGAGTATCCTGCCAGTTAAAATTATTTCTGGTTTACAGTGTTAAAATCTCTGTGCAGCAGCATATGAATTTTAAGACTAATTATTTTTAATGACTGTTTGCTTCCAGATGTAAGACAACTATTATTACTCTAATTACCCATTATTACTGTAACAGTAATCAAAAACTCCAGCATTCAAAAGCCACAAACCACTTAGCAAACATTCTTTTCTCGCTGGGCAGTGGCTTGCATTATTTTGCCCTTCATGAAATCACTTACTGCCACTGCCTCATTCTTCACAGATCTCTTCTACAGAAAGGAAAAAAACCCAAACAAACAGCTAATCAGGATTAAAATTTCTTCCTCTGAGTTTCTACCATAAGGATCACTGTTACTACCCAGAGCAGCTTGCCCTACCTGGCCTTCCAGGCTGTGCTGGTGGCAGCATTCTGCCTGTGCCATACCCGAGTCAACAGGAGGGGAAGTAAAGCAGGCTCTGAGGCACTGATGGAAGAGAAACCTCCTGCCTAGGGAGCAAAAGCTGCTGCTGGACAAGATCTCAGTGAGCAGCTCATGTGCAGTGTGCAGCAGAGCCATAGGTGCTCTCCATCAACAGCAGGACACGAGGCAGCATGAGATGCTCTGCTAGGACTGGGGGCCTTAAATCCTGCTTTTATCATTGGATTAGATACTACAACCACTGTGGGCCAGCTGTTTTTTATCAAGAAAAAAGAGGCAGCACAGCACTCTTCTAGGAATACACTTAGCATGACAAACTCATTTATTCCCAGCAGTTGTTTACCACTCTCTACCTTTCCTACAGCAAGTGAGAAAAAAGACAGGATTTGAATGTAGAAATGGCTTAAATGTTACAGTGGAAGTGGAGGCTGGGGTCCAGATTCACTCCCCAGATCTACTGCAAGAACTTTTGTTTCTCTCTTACACCTCTGCAGTGCTCTGCAGAAAGCAGAGATACCAGTGTGCAGTGTGATGATCTGCTAATGCCAGGGTTAATGTTAAACCTCATCTGTGTGAGACTTCAGAGTGGCAAGAGCTACTGACCATCGTTGCCAATGTTACCAATTTCATTCATTTTCACCAAGGAAGCTTCCAGTCACCCTCCTTCCTGGTAGGACCAACCCCCTGGAGCCAATCCTCAGCACTGCTGAAGCCACCAGAGCTATGAGCACATACCTCATGCCAGGGTTATGGCATGATAGGAGCCAGACTAAAAGCACCAGTGTCCCCTGGCCAGGTCCTGCCTCTTCACTCACTGCAAGGCTCTCCCACCTGCCACTAACACTCACCTATGCTGAGGAAAGGCAAACTGGCC
The DNA here is from genome assembly GCA_013397915.1 of Daphoenositta chrysoptera. Classification (NCBI taxonomy): domain Eukaryota; kingdom Metazoa; phylum Chordata; class Aves; order Passeriformes; genus Daphoenositta; species Daphoenositta chrysoptera. The sequence goes on from VZRO01002488.1 coordinate 519,987, forward strand.
ACGAGAAGAAAAAAAAACAAACAACTCAAAACTAGGTGGCTTGGCCAGGTCAATCATTGGCTCCAAAACCATCACTGGGTGCAATCCTGGAAGGGGGAGAAGGTGCAATAGCCCCTGTCCCTAGGGACCTGAAATGGTAAATCACACACCTGAAATGGAAGTAGCAGAAACCCACTGGTAAAAAAAATTGTATTTATATTTTAGAGCAGGAGCTGGTGATTTTATTTTCTTTCATTTAAATCCGACAAAATTGGTGGTCCTGATTTTCAACGCTGTGTCCATGAGGCCTCTGCTCCCTGCTGTTGGCTCCATGCTCAGTCTGTCGAGACTGGGACTAGCACAGTGGGTGCTTGATACCTCTGTTTCTAGAGAGCCCCCAGGTCCCTTCTTGATACCTGAGGCGTGACTGCATTGTTCCATTTCTTTCATACAATGAATTCATGTAAATCTGCGATTTAATTTCTAAATCAAGTGTCTGTCTAGTGTCAGCCTGGCACAAGGGGCACCACTAGGCAGGGCCTGAGGGTGCCAGGAGAGGCTGGCCTTGCCCCTGACCCAGCAGAGCCGAGGACATGCCAGTATTCCCTGTCACTGCAGCCCCACAGCCACACGGGAACTTCCCCACGGTTCGCATTGACTATTATTTTGAGTAAATTTGGAGCAGTTATGCAGGGTGAAAGAAAAACTGTTCAGTCTGGATTTACAAGAAGAGAAACTGCTCGTGAAGCTGAGCAGGCCCCATCAGAGCAGCTCAGCTGGGGCCAGTGCCCAGGAGGGAGCCCACAGACAGGGACACGGCTGCCCTGGGGACAGTGCAGTGCAAATGGCCTGGCACTGGTTCCTCTCTGCACGGCCCCTTGAGTGCGTTTGCACCTCCAGAAATCTTCCTCTCCTCTGGCTCACCCTTTGAGCAGCACCTAAAACCTCAGCAAGGAGAAAGGATAACACCTTCTGGAAGTGCACAGAAATAACAAATTATAGTTGTACATATTAGATATGCATACATATACGTGTATGGATAGATTTGTCATACATTTGGGCTGTTGTGAGACTATTCCCCCTAAAAATAACTCTAAGAGACACAGGGGTTTCACCAGTCACCTTGCAAGAAATCACATGCTTCAGATACAGAGGAGGTGGATTTATAGAGTTGTTTTATTTTCACCAAGTTTTTTCCATGTTTCATAAAGCAGAACATGGTGTAATTTATTGCTTGTCTGGCATCTTTCGCACCAAAAAGATTACAAAAATGTTTCACTGCCAATTACAGTTAGCCAGCCTCACTCAAAGGCAGCAGAGCTAACACTGAACTCACACAAGCTCAGAAGTTCATGGACAGATGAAAGATCTCAAAGCTCAATTACTTTTCATGGACAGAATCCTAAACATCTTCCTCCTAACCACAGCCTTCTCAGGAAGAAGGATCTGAAATCTCAAAAGCTCAACAAAGATGGCTTCAAAGGAAATCTCTGAGGCAGGCTGGCTCTGCAAAAACACGTAACAGAGTATTCCCAGGCATAGCATGCAGGCAGGGGAAAAAAAAAAAGAAGGAAAAATAAAAAAGAAAGTTTTTCTCCTCCCTCAATATGGCAACGATGGACCAGAACAATGAGCACAGTTAGAGTCATAGGATAAGAAAAACTGGCTAGAGCAACACAGCAGGGAAATTTTTAAATGAGCAGGATCATTTTTGTTTGACTTCGAAAGGAGAGGATATGACAATCCTCAGCCTGGTGTGGAGATATTTTTATTGCTTGACTTTTACATGAACTTCTAAAGCTAGTATTTGGACAGTAGGAATATATTTCAGAGCTGTATCAGTGTCTATAGTGTGGCTGGCAGGGACTTGCAGCATCTCTATTCCAGCCTCAGGCAGGAACGCCCTGGGTGACGTGTGTCTGTGTGGAGGCACCGAACATCCATCAGACTAAGGCAACTCACAACGCTCATGTGCTGACTTCAAAATCCATCAGGTACAGATGGCACTGAGACCTTTTTCCCCTAAATAAAGGGTTATTCTTCTTCTTTTAGAAGCTGGTTGAAGCCACAGACAATATAGAATGTTTTGAAGTCTCAGCTTTAATTAGAGAGTTAAAGAAGCATTATCTTCTTTTGTTAAAAGGACTGGCTGTATTGAATGTGTGACAATGAACCTGCTTCCAGGACAACCACCAGAGATGTTCCTGCAAGGAACTGTGGAGAAGGATGATAAAGAGCTCACTTCACAAACATTGCCATCTTTGCACTTTTGTGACTCATCTCCTACTGATTTTAGTAGTAAGCAGAAAACCTTCAATGCAAATTCTATTCCTCATCCAGTTTTATCAAAGACAACATCCAATGTTAAATCCATAGTTAGTCAATATTTAAACATTTTAAATACTGAGGAAAGGAAGAGATGTTCATGTGGAAACTTATGGGGCTGTTGTCACAGAAGTAAAATATTATAACCCATGGAAGATATTAGATCTTCAGGACAGGGCTGGTTTAGATCTCACAAGTGCTGCAGCTCAGAGTTAAAGCAGGCACTTCTTTGTTTAATAGAGTCCCCTGCAAAAATATGCCAGTCAAATACTGTGCCTTGCACTGAGAGATGCCCTTGTCTAGCACTGTCAGGGAACAGTGTAAACAGCACAATTCAGTCTTCTTCCCTGGCACAGAGCAAACAGCAAGCAAACCCTGAAACAAGGGCAAACAATCCCAGCCAGCAGCGTGATTGGGTTTGCTCTGAAACACCTGCACATAAATAAAGACAAAGGGAGTGCAAGCTTCCATTTCCCTCTCCAGGAAAAAGAAAACACAAGATCTGGCAAAGTCCATCCCTAGTGTGCTTATACACAAGGATGAAATGACCCACGCTGCAAGAAAATGTAAACAAGCCAAAAAAGATGACAAAAATCTTATATTTAATACTACATCTTACATTTACTTGACTACAGATTTCAGACTAGGTTTTCAAAGGCTGGTGTCTAAAAGAACAAATAATGATCTTGTCAATGCAACCTCAAAGACTGTATCTGAAAAATAATGCAAAGAGGGTTTGGCTAAGGATGAGCTTGGAAATGCAACCTCTGGGGGATCTGCTTTTTCATTAAATTTTAAAGATGTGCAAAAAATAGCAGTTTAGATTGTGTGCTTAGAATTGTGTGGATTCAAGTAGGAGCAAAAACACTTTCTTTGTACCCATTTCCTACTTGAAAGAATGAGCACTGACAATCTGGATACTTAAAAATAAGATTAACCCAAACCTGGGCAAAATTCCTTATCTTCCCCCTCTTCCAAGGTGTTTCTCCACCCCAGCAGCCAGCCTACTTTAACTGAAGGTGCCCTGAATTTCAGAAAAATGTTATTTTCCTTGATTAAAATATAAAATTGCTCTTAAGGATTGAATTTTTCAGAGTTGGGCACTAAAGGGCCAGCAGTCCTGGATGCGCTGGCTCAGACTGGAATTTGCTGCTGGAGAATGCAAGCTGGAGTTTGTGACAGCTGCTGGGACAATGTCTGGGCAGAGCTGGGTGTCCCAGGCTGCTGCTGGCACCTGGCAGCACACCAGGGTTACTCCTCCCAAAGGTGCTGTTCCTTGCTGTGCCAGACCTTCCCAGCGCTGTGCTCGCAGCTGTTCCTGTTCCCTGCAGGAACCCCTGTGCTGTGGCATTCCTTGGAGCCCGTGATGGGCTGGAGCAGAGGGCACCTCCAGCAGAGGTGAACTGGGGCCTGGGCTGGTCCCAGTGACAAAACCAGAGGGAATCCTCTGCCTCGTGGACAAACAGCATCACTGCAGTCCCAGCATCCTCAGGATTGTTTGATTCTCACATTTTCAGTTCACTATTAGTCACACTATTCCACCTAATCTTGTGATTATTAACCAACAAAAAAAGAAAAGCAACAACAATTAAGCTTCTCAAATAAAACCAGAATATTCCAGTTATTCCCCTTTGCCAGTTACTGTGTCACATGTAGCCTTGCTTTGATTTCCCTGACTTAAGGATCATCCAATTTGCTGCAATGCTGCACAAAATAAATCACTAACCTCATAGAGCAACAAGAGGAGGACACTTAATAGTCAAAGACAATATTGCATTACCAAAACAAAGATTAAAGGAACTAAATTTTTCATTTAAAATAAAATTTGAAAGCTTTACAGACCCCAAGAAAACAAAAAAGCCATACATGAAGGAAATACAATAATTCTAACCATAGAAATACAAATGTTATTGGTAGAAAACATAACAGGGCTTTTTGAGAGAACACCACTGAATGAAAGCACAAGAAGCAAAAACTGGATGAAAGGAAGAAAGGATGAGACAGATGAAAGAAAAGATGAGAGCTGGCTGAAAAAACAGGAAGGTCATTTCCTTTATCTAGACTTGCTAACTTCAGTGTTCAGAAACAAAGGCAGCAACTGTTCTTTGCAAAATTGTCTCCAAGGGCTCTGTAGCCCATTTGGTGATATTTTTAAAAAATAGTTTGAAGAAAAAGAAAACTACATTCTTTAATGTCACTCAGCAGTAGTTCTGCAGCTGGGGATTTCTGTTCATACAATGGTTTAAAGTTTTTTCTGCTCTAGTTATTTCATTACAACCATAGGATTTATTACATGGTAATTCCCTGAGCCCTTATAAATCTATTTGGGGATAGGAGGGGGGTTGTCTTATGATTCCAGTCTGGCAACAAATTTTCCATATAAAATTTAATCTATTGTATCTCACTTTTGTATAATCAGATCATTAAAATGCATTGCTAATATGTAAATCTGAGCTAACCTCATTACCATAATTATGCTCCATAATTATTGAATAAACAAGCATTTTAGAGTTTCTGAAGTCTGCTGAGAATGCTTTTCCAGTTTGGGAGTGGCTTTAATTATGTGCTTCCTAATTATTATTATAAACCTTTGTGGCAATGCTGCTATGTGATTGTTTTAAATGCTGCTCCTAATCTGACTGGCAAGGACCAAAGGTTCATGTGCTCTGAGCACATCAGACAGATCCCTCAGTCACAGCCTGCCTGCCAGGCTCCACATGAATTAGTATTATTGTTTAATTTATAGACAGGGCTTTGCTCACAAGCCTTCATGCATTTTAAGGAATTATAGGCAATGAGTCAAATTCTGCTTTTCCCTCTGGAAGGAGAATTAGTGAGTGAACATCTCTGTGTGTGACATAAGTTTATTGAATGTAAGGTATTCTGAAAAAACATGCTCACCATAGGTTTTACACCTGCACTGCACAGATGTCCAATGAAACAGCTTTCAAATGTGCTGCCTACTGGGTATTTATTCTATTTTATTTCCCTTTGGGTTTTTTTGGTGGTTTGTTGGTGGTTTTTTTTACAATACGTAAATGTTATACAATAAATGAGGCATAGGGTAAACATCAGATCCCCAGCCAATACAAGCAGCTCCACTGAACCTAATAAACTTTTGCCAATGTATGGAAGATTCAGCCCATTACCTTTGGAAGCCATCACAAGCAGAACCCCGCTGACTTCTACAAACCAGTTTCATCTTTAATGAGCAGCACATCGTTCTAGGACTACCATTGTCAGAACATGCTGCCACATCTTGATCTAAACAGAAAATGGATAATTACTGTCTTTGCAGGCCCCCAGGAAAAGAGATTCACAATCTGCGACAGATCTGACCTTAGAACAAATGACTCATAAATTATCAATAAGGTCTTGGAAACATTTGAGTGTCCTTGACCCAGAGTAATATAAACAAAAATACCCATGATATTGACCTTTTCTCCTTTTATATGAGATTTTGTGTAGGAGACCCAATTAAAGTTTGTCAAACTCTAAGAGGGTCAATAAGATCAATTCATACAAATTTTCAGAGTGAAATTTTTTTTAAAACTGTTTGATCTATACATTAGAAAAAGCAAGTATAAAAAGTGTAGCAGGCATACTAACGAACCTGCTAGAAGAGAAGAAACAACTGATTAACACCACCACTACAGCTCTCCACAGCTCAACAGAAAACACAAATCACATACACTGGCAAAGGTCTTTCGATCCAAAAAAAGACCATCTAACAAACAAAAAAAACTCTCAACCAAACAGCCCAAGAATCAGATTACTTTAGTGCTTTTTATAGAGTCCCAGGACTCAACTGATTTTTCTAATAGCAAACAGGAGAAAGACTGAAAATGGCCCATCCCTCAGAGGGCAGCTCTCTTTCTCCAGTTCTTTGTAATAACGTCTCTCAACAGCCTGTCCTCTACATATTCAGTCTCTCGGGTCTGCTTCCCCAGAAACTGAACTAGAAAGGAAGCTCAAATTAGATTCAGGCAGTGATGAACATTACCATTTTGGTGAGCTGAAGCTTGTCAAGCTCTCTTATCCTTTAGGTGAACATCACATTACCGGACCACAGGACAAAGATTTGATGTGAAATTACACTTCACTGTGCATTTATAGGACAGACAGACTGTTTTATCTTAGATGGGGGAAGAAAGATCAGACCTTTACAAAAAAGAAAAAAGGATTATTCACATTCACTGACAACAGCATCACCTTGTAGGCAAAGACCAGCACTTTTTTCTTCTATGTATGGATTTTGTGCCCTTCTGCACAACCTTTTTTTAAGAGCATTGGAAAGAAAGGTGACAGGAGTAAATATCAGTGAAATAAATCATCCACTCTTAAGGAATTCAAGATATAGAACAAGAGGAAATTCAAGTGATACAAGAAATATATTCTCAGAAACACGTTAACCTGGAAATTAACCACAAGGAGCTGGTTAGGAAATAAGTCTCAAGCTACATTTAAATACCATTTAAATTTAAATCCCATTAAATCCTGAGTCCATCCTTTCCCTACACAAGAATTTCCAGTGCAAGGAAGCTGGTAGGAGAAAAGATAAGATCAGTGCTTTGTTCAGTAGAAAATCTCAGCACAATGCCAGGCTCAGAGCCCACACCAAGAGTGACACTGACTAATAACAATAATGCTTTTCATTTCTATAGTGCTTTTCAGCAGAGAATATGGAACTACTTTCAAGTATCCATTTATTAAACTTAACTATTGAAATTATATGTGTGTGCACATTTTCTGTATCAAAAGAAAGGGCACATAAAGATCTGGGGCTAGATTCCCACGTGTGTGAAAAAAAAAAATAGCATAGTAGTTTCACGTTTTTCTGGCAAGAATGCTCTTCTTCCTATTCTCTTTTTCTGCTACCAGAATCTTAGATCTCCACCTGCATTGTACCATGGCTCAGACAGCCTGATTTGGCAGACTTGTTTCTTTGGTGAGGGGAAGATTTGGTCTCATTATTCCTCAGGTAAGCCAAAAGCACATCTCCTGCCACCTCACACAGCCTGGAACACCAGAAGAGCACAAGATGCATTCCACAGTGATACAGATTTTTAAAAGAAACCGAAAAGACCCATGACGGGCCCAGATCCCTGCAGAGCTGCTTCTTTATCATGGGAGTCTTTGCTGGAATTGGAGCACTCAACTAATCCAGGTTAAAAGAAAAAAAAAAAAAAACCAAAAAAACAACCCTATGTTATTTAGATGTTCATTTTAGCTGGAGTCATTGCAGACCCAGCTCCAGTCCCTTCACACGATGAGGGAAGCAGCAAAGAGCATCTCAGAGACAGCAGCCAGTGACCAGCAGAGGAAGGGAACCTCCTAGACCTTCATCACAGAGCATACAGGGATCCTCAGAAAAAGCACAAGGAACAAAACAGCATTGCCTTAATGTGTCATCTTAGCCAGCAGATCAATGTGTCTTAGGCTGCAATTTCACAGGAAATGTAGATTAGGGAGGTGGCAGGGGTGGCTCCAGCAAGGGCTCAAGTGGCCTGGCTGGGTGCAAGAGGAGTGGACCCAGCTGAAGGGCTTTCCCACACTGGGACACCGACTGGTTTGCTCCTCCTCTGCTCAGGGGGCTTGTAGGACCTTACTTATCTCTGGAATGCTATCCCTGTGTCACCATGGAGCCCACGTGTGGGACAGCTATTGTCACAGATAAGACATAGGCATGCAAGAAAACACTCACTTTCATCCCATACACTTCATTTTCTTAAGTGAAAACCAGGGTTGATTCATCAGTAAAATAGCTGGGTTTTTTTGAAATGCAAATCTCGTTATCATTAGGTGCAGACACACCCAGCCACTGAAACAAGAGGGGCCATTCCTTCACCTTTCCTGGACAATCTGTACTGCCAGAAGAGGAAAAAGTGATGTGTCTGCCTGAGCAAGGACCCTGTACAGGGCATAAAGCCACCACAGTACCTCCCATCCTGTGTCTCTCCTGCAGCCTTCACTTACAACCAACAGGACAGGGGAGACAGCAAAGAAGTTTCACAACACCAACTCGGGCTTTCTAACAACCCTCCTTTGACTTCAAGCAGCAGATTTCACAAAACTCAATATATGCCATAAATCACTGGGATGAGAATCATGAGCTGGACTTTTCTTTTCTTCTGCCTTCATCTCAGGATGAAATGTGCTCCTTATATTGGATGTTTACTGACTGACCCTAGGATGACACACACACAGGGACCTTCCCACTGGCCTGGAGATTATTGCAAGATGATGTTCAGAGCATCAAATTCAGTTTCAAATTCTCTCTTTCACTGGCAATTTTTTTTCAGCTGAGAACAGATCTCTTTTTGGGGGGGAGGAAAAAAAAATATAAAAATTAAAGGACTGAAATAACCCTTCTGTCCCAGATGAAACCTTCTGTTCCTTTCTGAAATAACCTTCTGTCCCTACCTTCTTCCTCTGTGTCTCCCAAGTAGTTTCTCAGTGCAAAAGAGCTGTTATTGCACACTGCACGTGTTTGTGACACTTGACTTCAAAAAAGGAACTGCAAACCCCTCTTCCTGAAGCAGCACTAAAACAGTTAATTACACTAAGCTAGTTAATAGCCTTTCATCATCAAGGACTGGTTCTTCTGCACACACAGGGACAGAATCCATTTATTTTTTATGTATATTCTTTTATTTATCTCACTCCTACCAGCTGTATGATAATTTATTCTCTGTCACTGTTCTTAACTCATGAGTTCATTTAAAGTGCGATAGCAGAGAAAATACATTAACAGTTTCAGAGAATAAAACATTTCTGAAAATGGAATCCAGCACTTTACTTTTACAAATACAGAATTTACACATTTGCACTCGGCTTAATTAAATAAATCCATACGGGAATTACCTGAGCCATACAGTACGGCACATATTGATAACTAATTATCATCAATTTAGGCAGGACGAAGGCAGAAAACTGTCTCAGTATGAGAGATGTGTTGGGACTGGCCACGGAACGAGCAGAGAACCCCATGGTGGGATGTGGGCTCTCAAGCTAAGATTCCACTTAGCCAGAAGGGATGGACCCATCTTCCTTCCAGCTATCCCTGCACGCACATCACACGTGGCCCATTTAATTCACTGATCCAGCTGAAGACGGAACCATTTTGGGAAAGGTTGGCTGGGCAGGGCTGGAAACAGCTGGCAGCCAGAGGAGCTCTGGGGCCAGTTTGGGAAGAGCCTGAGCAGCTCACATAGCTACACGCTTAGAAAACTCCGATTGCTTTAAATCACAACTTTCTAGGATCCCAGAAGAAGAAAATCTGGGAGCTTTTCTGCCATGCCTTTCCACTATGTGAGAGATACAAGCACTTCTGTCTTTAGTCCCGAGAAGTGAGTTGGCACAGGAGCGATTGCAGCATTCACGCCGGGCAAGGGCTTTGCATGCCAGATGGAGAAGTGCACAGACGTTCATTGCACAGCTCAGGTTACTTAAATATTAGTCCACAAACAGGATAGAACCTCATAGAAACAGGAAGATCAAATCCCAGGATTTCACCCAGTCACCTGGAGTATTCCCTAGATATTACCTATTATGGGAAGGTGTAAATAATCCCATATAAGGCCACTAACCACAATCTTCCCGGGCCATTGGTCAGGAAGGTCACTGACCCATGGTCCTCTTTTCCAGCCCATCTCAGGTGCCCTGGAAGTGTTTCCATGGTTACCACCGGGCCTGGGGAAGATGCTTTTGTAGGCCTTCAGGCCTGCTCTTCTCGAACACCCACGGTGTGACCCTACAAGCGATCTCCTCCGGCCCCCGGGATGCCGGCGGTGCCACGGCCCCGGCACAGCCCGGCTCAGCCCCGGCTCCGAGGAGGATCAGCTGCTCCTGCCAAGGGAGATTTAAAACCCTGAGCTAAAACATCGAAAGGGTGGGGGTTTACTTTGAATTAATGTGAAACAGACTTTTTCTACTCCCCGTTCTCCTTTTTCCTCAGCCTCTTCTGTGTAATTAAGAGCAGATAGAAGAGAATTAGCCAGGAAAAAGGCAGCAGATTCTTGGGTAAAACAGCCACTGGGCAGAACCGCTTCCAGATCTTGGCGTGAAACATCAGCTGTTCCTTGTAAATGGCCTTTCAGGAGAGGCAGCTCCGAGAACAGAACGGCAGAGATGCACAGAGCTCCTGGCAGCAGTCAGGACTGGAGGCACAACCTGATGGAAAATGCTGCCAAATTGAGAACACATCAGGTGTCTCCCCGGAGACAATGGGCCGGCTGCGAGGCAGCCTTCAGGATATGCAAATCAGCAAAGGAAAACAGGAACTGGGGAAAGTTAGGAAAAGACATACACCCCACAATCCATTGTAACAATCATTATTATTGATTTTGCTGCTGTCTTTAAGAGAGGCATCTATTACAGGAACCAATACTTAATGAAATTAGAAAGAAACGCATATGCTTTCCCATAAACACGCCGGAGACAATTGCCCATCACCACTCATTCGTTACAACTCCCTGGATTCAACCACAACCTGGAAATAACATTTCAATATTGATGCTGCTCTCAAGCAAACATGTAGAAAAGAAAAAAAAAACGCAAAGAAAAAAAAATTGTCCTTACTCCATTCCAGCTCAAATCAGATCAGTTTTCACCAGGAGCACCGAATAGAAACATTCTCTTTCCATCAAAAAGCATTACGTGCACAGCTACTGATATGCTCTAGTCAATACCCCAGTGGAAAAATAGGAACCCCACAATATACAGAAAAATTATTTCAGTCTTCATGTTCACCTGTCATGGCCCTGCTTATGCACTGTTAATTTGATAAAGAACTTAAAAGTCAAATGCTTCTCAGTTTTAAAATCATGATTCTACTAGTCAGCAGCTTGAAGCTAGAAGTTTCTCCATGTATTTAAAGAAAGATGCAAATCAGAGAATTGAGAATACATGGCATATTTTTTTTTTATGGAAGAGAAATTTATATGGTTTTCCTCATGTTTCAAAAGTGTCTGTAAAACATACCTTGAAAACTTGCATTTTTGTCCTCTTTTTTTTTGAATTAATGTGAAACATGGGCAGAAGTTGCTCCTCTCCAGGTATTGTCAGTGGAGATCATTACTGGACCCCTAAACCTGGAAATCATTTGCCATGACCTTGACTCAAAGAAGGTAACATGTACAACCTGCACTCTTTCACAAAGGCTTTTAGCTACAACCCTTTCAAAGCTCTTGCACACTTGGTCCAAAACAAGGTTTTTGACTTCAGCTATTTCATAGTTAAACAACATAGCTTCCCAGAGAAACACCGGTGAGCTTTTTTAGATTAGCTCTGTGTACCAGGTAGAAGACCAAAATGCAAAACCGTTTTATTTGATTTACTCCAAGATTGGGCTCCTGGGGCTTTTCAGGTTAAAGAGGTGATTTCTGAAGTTCTGTTTGTATGTAACAGAAAATTGCTGCACTTTAGTGCAATTCTTATTCTCCAAAATACAATGTCACAAGCACAGAACTGGTACTATCATGAAAATCAGGCTGTAGCACAGACCTATCAAGCACAATATTCTACTCCAGTTTAAGATTATTATGGCAACCCTCAAAGGAATTTTATAAAACATAATAGGCTTTTTAAAAACAATATTTTAGAGAAAGAATATTTTTCTATCAACTAGTATTATACTTTTTAAAAGTTACAAAGACATCCCACAATCTATTCAATTCTACAAGTTCTCAGAATCACTTCCATACAACCATTTTTAGCTCCAGAGTCAGCCAAAAACTTACTCAAGCACCAGGTTCAAACATATGACGTGTATCATCCCAGTTCCACAGAGCACTTCAGCCTGTGATATTTTTAAGCACATTTAAGTCTCACTTAGGCTGATGCCAGTAAGAGCTGTGAGGTCTTAACAATGGGTCCTTCTTTTCTTTCAAAGCACTTTGACTATATTTATACCAACACAGCAATGCAGCCCTACTGCTCTCTCTCAAAAGAAAATTAAAATCCTCCTGGGAGTTGGGTGGAAGACAGTGTGACACAGAGGCTGCCGCAGGTCCCAGTTCAGCCCCTGGCTAGAGCTGCCAGGGAGGGTGGCTTTGTGCCAGGCTGCAGAAGGAGCAGCAGCTGCTGCCCAGCGCTGTCTGAGCCTCCACGGCTGCAGCAGCCACTGCCCACCAAGGATCTCACACTGCAGCTGCATCCCTCTGCATGGAGATTAGATAAGCCACAGCAATAAAAATGAATCATACCTTAGGAGCAGATAATACAGCTTCTAACATTTCGAAGCTTTAATATTTTGGATTCTACTTCATCCCTTCACAAAAGCAGTCTCTGCCTTGAATAGCTTCATAGTGCAAAACCTTTTGTTTGAGCTGCCCCCAAAATCAGCAAACAATCCAGGTTTCAGTCTCACCAGGTTATAGCACAGTGGCTGATCACGACTGAGACTGCAAAACTGGCTGCTCTGCACATGCCATTTTATAATTTAGGGAACAGGAAGGTGGGAAGTGGAGCTATTCACATCCATATTCCATCTCTGCGCTGAAGCAGAACAAGCCCAAAACGAGGCTAACAGAAGACCCTATGCAAAATTCCTGTAATGTGTAAAACTTCCACAAGTTTTAAATCATGACAGTCATGATGACATCTGTGCCAGTGAACATGCAGAGCTTTGTCACGCTGTTGTTGGCTTTCTTCTCTCAGCAGCTCCACTTATTTGTGTGCTCCTGTGAGGAGCTCCAGCATGGCCTCCTGGGCAGCAGGACACGGAGTGAAGAAAGCCGTTAGCAAATCAATCCTAAAGTGATTTATTTCCAAGTGGCAGATACCAAGCAGGCAGCGTATATTTATCATTTGGACAAGGCCTTAATAAAGATAGATTCGAAGTATAAGTCTTTCTAAGAAACAGCCTCAGCTGCAGACACCTGCCAAAGCTGCCCTCACTGTTTAATTAGACTCATATGCTTCAGCTGGGGTTTAATATGCATGATGTTTGCTTTCACTTAGGAATATTACAACTACTTCTCTAAAACTACAGGTTGCCCAGGCCAAATAGCATTAAACCCTTTTGAGATATCTATTGATTATTGGTGTTGGAAAAAATATTACAAATCAAAACATCCTCCCTGAGACAGTAATTGACATGTATTTATTACCTCAATAAAGCTATTTTAAAATATCTTGTTAAAATAACATGAGCAATACTGAATCCTGTGGAAAACTCAGACTAAATGACCAATCTAGGACAATAGGAGCATTGCTTTAAAAGAATTTCTTCTCCTCTTTAGAAACTGAGCATTGTAAAATTGGGGAGCGAGGGAGGAGAAGGAAACAGCACACAGTTTCTTTTTGTCCATAAAAATGCACTAAGCCTCCTTTTATCTATGCCTAGATAGGCATCCATCATATAAATCATCTATTATTTACTGTAATTTACAATATTTTCTGTGCTGCATGGTACAGTTTCCCAGTTTCTTTGAGACTAACCTAGAGCCAACCCCATCTTCTTGCACAGATGATATTTCTTTCAAGTCAGTGGGAGCACACAGGTTGCAGAAATGAGGTTGAGCTACTCCGAGGGATTTGGATACACATTGCATCAAAATGAATGAAAAGTAAACCTTCTGCATGCCTTGAAAATCTCATTTGCTCCTCTGAACTTAATTCAGCTATACAAGTTCTCTCTATTCAGGGCTCAGTAATATTTTACCTATTCCTTTATGCAGAGCTGCCAGAGGATAGTGTGCTCTGTGGCTATGTCTATTTGCTTTATGAAATACAACCATAACAAACCCGAGGCCAATGTCAAATTTCAACTATAAATAACTCTATACTAGCAACTGACTGTTCAGCACTGCTGCCCCACATATGTAATGTGAACCAGGCACTTTGTTCAAGCACTCTGCCACCAGCCAGGAATAACCTTTCACAAGTCAAGGGAACCATGTGGAATAAACCCACTTCAAGTGCAAAGACAAACACTTCAAAAAAGACCAGAGGGAATGTCTGATCTGTGATTTCTCACAGACACCCAAACCCACTATTCCGCTGAAGTCAAAAATCTGCCTTAATATCTCTCCTCTCAACAGTGAGGTTAGAAGAGCTTCTCTAGGGACACAACCTGCCAAAGCAGGGATGCCAGCCCTCCAGAAAGGAGCACAGAAAGAACCCACACCCCTCTGCCATTCACTCCATTCCTACAAACATCAACACAATTGCCCAAATGGAAAGCAGAGCCACGCTAACCAGGCAGTCACTATCACCCATTGCTGTGGGTGATAGGAACATCTGTATAAACTGGAAGCCATATTAACATCAGATAAAGCTTCTGAAAAACAACGACTCTTAAAAATATATTTTCAAACAGTTTCTAATGAAAAATAAGCTTTTTGCTGGCATATTCTGTTCTTATGTACTCCCTCCAATGCCATTTTAACTGAGGAATCCAAAAAGAAATCCACACAAGGGCTGTCCACAAACGCTCTTTGCACCAAGAGCCTCAAACACTTTTTAACACCCTGTGTTTCAAACCAGTTATGCAAACGAACAGCTCTTCTTCGAGGTGGCTGCCTGGGGACTACCTCCAGCCCAGAGAAATCCATGTTTTCCTAAACATTTTAGTGCATCTCAAAGTATGACAAGTGTTAATGGCTCTTATCGATATTGTGTTATGGCACATCTCTTCTCTTGACAAAGGGGTCAGAAGAGACCAAGGAAACCTCAGAGGAAAACGTAAGGTTAAAACACACATCTTAACCCTCCCAAGGGAAAGGAGGGACAAAGGAAAACACAAAGGATAAACTCCCCTGCAAGGTGAGAAAGAGAATCATAAAGTTCTCCATATTTCATATTATCACAAAGCCCACACAGATGCACAAAAACACACTGAAATAAATTTGTAGATAACCCAGCCCGTGCTCTTACCTGTGTGCTGCTCAATAGTTTCCCCGAGGTTTCACAGCAGAAAGGGCTGCTGGAGTGCAAAGGAGCTGCCTGAAGTTAGGGTGGAATTTGACTAAGGACCTCCACCTGATTCTCTGAGTGAGGAATACAGCTGAAAGACTCTAACACGATGGGTAATTTGCTATTTTGGATGATCATATGTCACCAGACAGCTTTTTAGCTTTCCTTGATGCATCTGTGTTAGACAAGTATGGGAACACAGGTTTGCTAACTTAAGCTAAATGCCTCAAGGTAGAACATTAGTGAAAAGGAACTTCTACAAAATCCCTTTTATTTTTCTCCTATTTTATAAAAAAAATTAATATATGTTATTGGGTCAGCACTGAAACTTTGTAGCATTTATCTCAATTTGGTAATTTTGGAAACTACCTTGCCTTCACTAGGAAACTAGTGTGGAATATCAGGGGTGACAGATCAAGAACTGTAATGCTTTATACAGAGAGTTTTAAAGTCAGCTTTTCCTAAGCATTACAAAATAGTTCTCATATTACTAAGTCTGTATCTTAAAAATGGTAATCACCACCTGGCATACTCCATCAACACTTAGAAAACCGACAAAATGAGGCTGCACTTTACATTTAGGCAGCACACCAGTAGGGAGGGAACACATCCCTCTGCTAATGTAGGCAGACACATGGAAAGAGAAAGACACGAAGTAGTTTAGAGGGCATTATATAATAATTGTTGGCAAGTGTTGGCTTTTTAACAGCAATGGCTTTAGAAATTGGGCAGCAACCCATCAGCCTGCAGGTGCTGAGGGGAGAATAAATTGCTTATCTGTCCCTGCTGCTCAGTCTCAGGAGAGATGCTGTATTGTGTCAGTCAACTTGCTGATCTCTTCAGACAGGTTTCTCCAATGACAGGATTTTAGTGCCAAAAGTGTTGGTTTGCTAATAAGGAAACATGGCTCCTCTGAATTGATATTTCTATATGCTGAGCACATAGGGCTACCCTTGGGTAGTCACAAGGAGAACCATTTTCTAATTAATTAATCCACACATCTCCTCTTTCAGCTACATCTGTATACATCAGTACTGACATCAAATTGTCTGTTAACTTCATCAGAAGTATTTCCTTTCCCCAAATTTCCCAGGGGCTGTATCAATACCTCCGTCCCTAAATAAAAGTGGCAGGCGGATGTAAAGTGGGTATCAAGTGACTCCTCTGTTTGGCATATCTCCAGTGCAGCCAACAGTTCAAAGTGGTTATTAAAAGGTCAGAGATCATTCCAATTGACAAGGCACCAACTCCAAGTGACACTCATCCAAAAGTGCTAATGGAAATGGAGACAGAAATTGGAAAACCTGTAGGAGACATTTTGACAAGCTCAGCTGAGTAAAGATCCCTGAAGGCAGAGAAAGAACTAACATAAATCAATGTTTTAAAATACCTCAAAACAAACAGAGAAACACACAGATACAGACATTGACAGAACAGTATTCAAGAACATTTTGAAAATTATTTTCATGGTTCAGGACTACAAAAAGCCAAATTTCTTCAATTTGATACTGCAAGGAGGTGATAAGTTTTCAAGAAAATGCAAGTTTCCCTTCCTTTGCCACCTCTATACTCTATGCCTTTTCATGCCTTTGCTTTCTTAGTGGAAAAAAACCAAACAAAACACAACCCTGTTAAAGGGATCACATTTAATGAAAAGGGGCTGAAAAGGAATTCTGACAGCATGAGATGTCAAGAGTTGATGCCATTCCTTATATATTATTGTATTCAGAAAATCCTACAAGTTCTCAGCCAGAGAAAATTCCCTGACTTAAAATCAATACCCAACTAAAGTCCTTTATCCTGCCAGTAATTGCTGTTTGCATGCAAAGCTGCTGCATACACCTTCACTGGGAGAAAAACTAGTAAGAGTTTTCTTATATCGGCAGAAAAACAAAGAACTCAGATGTCTGCTCTTACCACTTCTGTGGATTGGGAAGAGGTGGTAATGGCCACATCTCATGAAACTCAGGTGAAGCAGGTGAAACAGCTCTCAGTTTCTTCAGGGAGTGCAAATCTCCAGGTCACAACTGCCTGCAGAGTTGTGTAAGCCCATTGACACGCAGCTCCTGATGTGCTGCCCAATGTAAGCCATCCCTGGAAGGGGATGCCCTGCTGCCTTGCAGGGAGGGGGACACAGAATGGATGGACATGGACACTCTGAGGTGTTAGTAGTAAGGGTCAGAATGGAAAGTATCACAAATACCTATTTAAAGACAAATTCTTCTGACAAAACCTGATCGGGCTGAAACAAAGACGTGAAAATTTTACTGCTTCTCTGACCTGCCCAGACTGCATGAATTTGGAAAAGTGGGCCCTATACCACTAGGGGGATATTGGTTTGAGGGTTGCAGTCTTTTCTGAAATCTGCAAAAATATCCAAGTTTCCAGTTCTTGCCTCTTATGTCTGAACCTTTTCCTGTTGACATGCCTGTCTCATGCACTAAGCCCTGTGGCACATCTGTGGGGATACACATGTGCACCATACCCCCTGCAATGGACTAAAACCCATGTGCTAAAAACACTGTTTTGAAGCAGCATCCTGGTGATTAGCTGAAAACATTTGCTGCAAAGCTGCTACACAGTTCCGTGGCCTCTCTTCTCCTTCTGGCTCCCCCAGCAGAGACCTGGTTGGTGGGGCACAAACCTGCAGAACTGTGGAGGAAAAGTAAAGTGGAGTCCCATCAGAGGGGAATGGCCAGGTGCCTCACAAGTGGTGCAGCAAGTCCTACACAGAGTCCTTTGCATCCATCTTTCCAATTAGTCATTTTGAAATGGAAAAACAGGAAAAAAATGTTGCCTAAAGAAGGTCAAGGGACATTTGTTCTATATTTGTTCTAATAAAGGGACCAAATATTCATTTGCCAGCATCTTCCAGGTAGATTCAGACTTTATCACTTGCCATTAGACAGAAGGTGAGCCATGTCATCCTGAAAGGATCCTGGCATGGAAAGGCCATGCTCATCAAGGTCAACATATGTAGAAGGTCAACCAACTTTTCATCCACCTCATAGCTACTTTCTTTTATTGCAGGAACACCTGACATTGATTCCTCCCCCAACCCTACCATGCTCTTCCTTTGAAATTGACTGATTTTAGTTTAAAGGAGAATACAAATAAAAAGCACTGAATTCTACAGATCACATGCATTCCAAAACTTCATAGGATGTGTGCTGTGTTGAAATTGCAATCTATCCTCTATAACATTTTCACCTGACCAGGTAGTAGCTGGTATTTGATCACCTCTGTTTGAAAGACTGAATTGTACCTTTTGTTCTCTGGGGTTGAAGGGCCATTTTAAGCTGTATTTTCTAGCCAGCCTTTCCGTAACTTCTGCAGAAGCAGGTAATTTCCACCAGCACATTTAATGCCAGCATTGTTTAATCCCCTCCTGAAACGCAGTGAAAGGGAATTTAGAAGCAAGTGAGAGTACCTGGGTGAATAAAGAAAGAGCGTATCCCAGTGTCAAAGCCTGAATTAATTATTGTGCCTGCATGCATGTTGTTTTATTATAGTCCTGACTATTAAAAATGGTCCAGTTGATCGCCATGGTGGAATGAGAATTTGAGAATCTCAAGAGCTCTCAGTCAATCAAAATCACACAATCTCTTGTGCTAAATAACTGTGCTTATGTGCACTGGAAATGCAGAGACAGTCTCTGCTCCTCGCTCAGCCTGTTTATCACCTAAACTGGGCTGGTATGAAAAGTACATCAAATTGCAAAGGCAATGAAGCAATGTCCAAGAAAAAGCCAGGGTGACATGGGAAAGCAATTACATCTGTGGTCACCTGTACTCCCACACTGACCACTGGCATTCAGATTTGAGGCATATCTGGTGTGTTTGGGGCTTCTTCCTCTGTTTGGTAGAACTCAATTGCATTCTGTAGCTTTAAAGGTCTGATACTCAAGTAGGTAACTTTGTGTGTGGCCCTTCAGCCACCAGACCACTCAAATTTATACCAAGGAATGTGAGACAACAAAGCTGAATAGGTGAATGTCCTGGTTTGAAAGACAGGTATCTGACAAGGAAGGTGGATATCTCCCTTGGAACAGAAAATATTACCTCCTTCCCTCCAAATTATTATAGCTCTGAAATTATGGGGATTTCAGACAAAGACATGGGAGAACAAATAACAGGTCTTTACTAGAATATGTATACATAGATAAAACAAGGCAAACCAAGCCCACCCCCGGCAGCAGCCCCGAGCAGCCGCAGGGCCCAGCCCCGGCCTCTCTCGGCGCCGCCCCTTCCCCTCGGGTGCAGTTCCGCTCGCGGCCGCCAGGGGCGCTG
>VZRO01002488.1:539520-603694 GCA_013397915.1 Daphoenositta chrysoptera
GGGCACCCCCCGGGGTGGCAAACGAAAGGTAACAGAAACTCTCCAGCGGCAGCAGGAACTGCAGGGGGTCAGGAAGACGTGGAGTATCGGGTTAAAGTGTAGTGAAAAACCCCAGAGCAGCAGCAGTAAGCAGCAGGGCTGGGCAGCGGCAGCCGGGCTGCTCTGGAAGTAGCTGCCGCACACAGACGCGCCCTGCAGGAAGGGGCAGGGGATCAGGGTCCCATTCCCAGTGAGGTCGGGTGTTGGAAAGGTCCCAGTTCAACAGCTGCTCTTGCGAGCAGAAGCTCACCCACAGTAAGGAGAAGCAGTGCAGGACAGAACTCCGCGGTGGCAGCAAATTCTTCCCACAGCAGCAGCCCAACTGGCTCACCTCCGCTCCCGAGAGTGAGAGAGGGAGAAAAGCCGAGCCCAGACCCTCACCCCCAGCCACAATCTCACAATATATCTGCCCTGCCCAAGAGAAACCCCCCAGCTAAGAGACTGCAGCCAGCTGCATCCCTTTCCCCCATCTTGGCTACTTCTTTTGTCGCTCTTAAGTATCATTATCATGCCTAGGCAACGAATGAGAGAAAATTCCCTGAGAGAAAGAAAAAAAAAAAGAAAAATATCCTAACCTCCAACAGGGAAGAAGAAAAATCTGACCCTGTTGTCTACCCAGCATTGTCACCAGAGTAGATGTTTCTTAGAGGAAAGGGGAACCTGGTTTGTACTTTGTTCTGGTGGGGTGTTTTCTACCACTCCAGAGCTCTGTCCTACCCTTGATCCATTAGCTGTGGATCTCTTCATTGGAATCGGTCCTCTACCCATGAGTGGCAGTCTCAGTTCTGCCTCAGTATCAATTTTATCTGTTCCTCACGTCTTGCCAGCTTGTACCCTGTCTCCTCTCAGCCCTCCCTCTACTGAAGTAGCAGCAATGCAGTGCCTGCCCCAGGAGAACGGGGCGAGAGCCGTGGCCACTACCTGGCCCAGTGCTTGCTTGGCAGCAGAGAGACCACAGGGCGGGAGGGCGGGCAGGCAGAGAGCGGAACACGGAGCCAGGAAACTCTGGGCTGGTGTGCTGCCTGCCTGCTCAATCCTGCTTCGCAAATTCACATCCCTATATGGATGTTTTCTTTCTTTTTTTTTTAATTACTCTTGAATTTCCCGTGGCTTGAGGGATAAGGCATTAATGGCAGTTGTTTAATTAATTAATACTCCAAGGAAGCAGAAGTCGTGCTCTGCTCTGAACTGCATTTACCTGTGTGGACCCCACTCCAGTGAGGCAGCAGAGCTGAGCAGAGCCCAGTGGGCATCACCGAGGCTGTTTCAAGCTGATGTACCCAGCTGAGCTCAGAACACAGCAGTCACGAGGGCCACAGACTCTGCTTAGAACACATTTCGTTCCATGTGCCAGTCAGATCAATATTCACAACTATGCTTTTGACAATGCTGATTTAAAACTGTGTTATGGATTTCAGGGACCTGTAAGACCTTTGTAAAGAAGAAAAACCCCCGTGGCCTCCCCAGAAATAATCTTTATCAAAGTAATGTAAGGGCAGGCACATACATCAACAAATCTATCTGGTAACTACTTCTGCGTCGTGCACTGTATTCAGAAAACTCTGAGGACTGCGAGTAGCAACAACACTGAATAACAACTATCAACAGGAGCTCCACAGCAGCTGCTCTGGGTGGCTGTCAGGAAGCAGGAGAGCAGCAGATGAGCAACGCCCCACTACAAAACCTGGGGTAACGCTGTCCAAAGGGAGCAGTGCTCCATCCTGTTCCTGCAGCACAGGTTTGAACTTTCCTTTACTGCAGTGGCACAATATCGCTATGAAGTGGTGCTTCACTTAATTAAGTCAAAACTGAGACTACCATGCATATTAATGAGCACCCTAATGAGCATTAATTTTTGATGTTCCTCGTTAACAAGGATTATAAACTATGACAAATTTCTGTTTGACTGAATGCCAAAATTTGGATGAGCGGAGGTTTAGAATTGTAAATCTGCACGTTTCCCCAGGGGATTAGAGCACCATGCAGATATGCTCTGAAAGCTTGCGTGTCAGAGAAGAAATAAAAATGTCACAACAGGCTATCATCCACTGCCCTTCTACACGTGTCAGTGGAAAGGCACTCGCATCTCTCAAGGAGAGGCAATTCAGATTCAAGAATAATAAAGGAAGTTCACAACTCTCAAATGGTAAAAATGAGTTATTCTTCTCTCATTGAAAGCAATGAAAACGCTTTAATATTGAGAGCTGTGTATGAGCAGAGGTGAGCTCACCCCTCTGAGCTGTGTTTGTGCAAACACTTGGATTTCTCTGCAAGTCTAGTAAACATGCAGGTTTATATCTGTTGTCATGACATTGGCATGAATAAACTAAGCAGCTTTAAAAGATTAACGCATCTCAAAAAAAGTCTGGCTCATGCAACACAGTTGCAAGAAATTCTAGAGGATAAGAAACCCATATGGATATTACATGCAGATATTTTTGGGGTTGTCCTGTGCAAGCTGGACTTGGTGATTCTTCTGGGTGCCTTCCAACTAAGGACATGCTATGATTCTGTGATTCTGCTCCAGCGCTAATTTTTACAAGGGCTTCCTCAGGCTTCAGCTGCCTGACTCAAGCAATGAGCCATGGGGCTCCATCACTGAAACACGCTCTTGATATGTCTAAGCCACTGTTGCATTTTGTTCATTTGAAGATAATCAAAGTAGGTTCTTTTAGTTTTAAATTCCTGCCTTGCTTTTGTTCTAATTCTATCACAATCAAGCACCACTTTGAAGATGATAAACATAGCACACCAAGTGAGGCTCATAACACACCAGATGAGTCTCATCTGCACTTCTTGCCCCTCACTGTTTCAGATGGAACAGACTGGTGATGTAAGAGTTCTACTCTTAATAAAAAAATGAAGACAATGGCAAATGAGAAGGAGGAAAGCTGCAAAGTCAGGGGAGCCTGCTCTGCTGCAGTTTTACCAAAAGCCTCCAGCAGTTCACTGCTACACTCCACCTTACCCATTTAACCACCCTACAGCTGTGTGATCCAGACTGGTACTCGTGTCATGATTCTTATAACTAAAACTGAGGCTTCATAAAAAGTGGCTTTTCAAAGTTATTTCTATTTCAGATTATTTAAAATTAAAATCTTTGTGAGGTTTTCCCCTTTTTTATTTCTCTGTATTTTCTTCTAAGCATCACTAAAATCTATAGTGACATTTTGCTTTGTTATAATCTGGTATTCAGAAAGGAAATGCACCGTTTTTAATAAATTTTGAAAACTACATTTTTTACAAAATAAATTCAGTAGTGTCGCTACCTACCTTCCACCCCCACCTCCCCAAAAAAACACCTAAACAAACAAAAACAACACATAACTTTCAAAAAACTGCTCTGAATGAGCAAGCAACTGAGGGAGGTGTCTGGCAGCCACACAAGGTCACCCAATTCACCTTAACACACCTGGCAAAACTCTGTGTTCACTGATCTTCTGTGCTGCACCTCCTGCTGACACCCTACAAAAGCCTTTGCCTGTCTGATTACTTAATTTAATTGATTTTACTTTGGAGGTACTTGAATAGATTCGCTCCCCTTACTGCTCTCACTGCTGTTAATAAATCAGAAAATGGGTTTTAAAAAAACCCCACTACTCTCCTCTCTATACAGCAGCCAGTCCTGAATTGCCATCTGATTTTCTCTGTGATTGCTGACACTTTTAGACAGCAGAAATATTTCT
Organism: Daphoenositta chrysoptera; assembly: GCA_013397915.1. Taxonomy (NCBI): domain Eukaryota; kingdom Metazoa; phylum Chordata; class Aves; order Passeriformes; genus Daphoenositta; species Daphoenositta chrysoptera. The sequence goes on from VZRO01002488.1 coordinate 543,246, forward strand.
GACACTCACACTAAACCAAGCTGGATGTTTTATACCTGCTGAGAATCTTACAGTCCTGTCTCCCCTGCTGGGAAGGTGGAAATAATGTTGGCCTTTTCCAGTGATCCATGACAAATTTTCATTTCTATTTTCAGTTCACTTTCTATTGGTGTGCCTTTGATTTCTGTTTTGATGTTGTTTCAAATAATCAAAATAACAAATCCAGCTTTTTACTCACATCTTTCAAAACTATCATCAAATTATGACAGTTCCAGCATCCCAACAGGACAATTCAGAAAGACCTTCCATTAATATTTACACTGTAGGACCCCAGTGAAAAGAAAAATGAGTTACCTTACAACCATTGTCTAGGTCAGGAAGGTAATTGCAATTGAAATATATCATCATCCTTATTATTCTGTCAAAGTGAGTGATAACTGACAGCAGGATTTTCTAACTATCCCCCATATTATAAGTATTATGGAGGGGTTAATTAATTTTTTCTTTGGATCTGTGGAAAAATTGGTTCTAACTAGATTAAATGGCAAATGAACAAACACCGAGCTAAAAGCAACCAGTTGTCCCAGGTGAATAATGATGCTTTTGCAGTCACTTACTCCACCCTGGAATCTGTTGTAAAAAAGAGTCACACAGTTGTTATCAACTGAAGCATCTGGGATAGCAGTGGGGGCCACTTCTCTCAGTAATCTCCCTCATGCACTTCTGAAAAGGATGGAGAAGGAGAGTAGTAATTACAAAAATCATATTTTGGAAAATATTTTCCCAGCTAACCTGAAAATACACTTTTTATGAAACAACTGATAATGGGATTTTCCCAGTTTTGTGTTTTAGACAGTGATTTGATGGAAGTATGGAGAGCTCTTGGAAAAGCCACCAACTGCTGCTCAAAACAGCCCCTCATTTTCAGATGGATGAAATCAGAATTGGTGTATCCTGCAACAGATGGCAATTTTATCTGATCAAGGTGTGATTCCCTAATTATAAAAGGTATGAGAGTGTGTATGTTTCTGGAAGGGGGAATGAAGGTTCTCCACCAGGAAAAATTTCCGTTCAAGGTTCCCAGAAATTTGCCAAACCATCACGCAATTACCAAAATATCACTTGTGCTTATTGCTTAGAAGCGCCACTAGACCTAATCTCAAAAAAAAGAAACCAACATAAAAGTAACGTTTTTATCTTGATTAACAGACTTGTACTGCTCAGGACAGCTCAGGTGCCCTTCACCTCTGTCACCGCAAGTAAGAATCCAGCTCTGAACATGCTGAAATTCATTAGTTCACAGACGTCAGAAATCAGGGGCAACTTGGAAAAAAAAAACCCAAGACAAACAAAACAACAAAACCCAAGACCCCAGGCCTGCACTTTGCACAGGCTCCCACCCAGAAGCACAGACAGACATGGAAGCAGACCGGCTGCTAGGCCAGGTGTCTGCTTCCCACTGTTGCCCTCCATGAAAGCAAAGTAGTGAGGGCACCAGGACAGGCAATGCCCCGTCACTCCACACTTCAGAATCAATCACCGTCTGTCACAGTGTGGCAGAGCAGGGGCACACATCTGCCCGCTGCTGCAGGGAGGGAGGGACGAGCTGAGCCGCTGGGTGCCCGTGAGGCCTCTAACTGGGGGACAGGTCTGCAGTGTGACCCAGGGAAGGTAACCTGAGCTGCAGAGAAACACGGGGCAGTGACAGGAATGCCCCACTGCCTGACAGGAAGGCAGCCTGTCCCCTCGGCTGGCAGCTCTGCAGGGGCTGGCAGCGAGAGGACATCTGCAACAGCATCGTAAGCCTGAGGCAGAAGATGCCCTGCTGTCCTTTCCCTCGGTGCAGGCCTTTTCCTCTTCCTCCCTCGCCGGGTCCAGCACAGCCCAGTGACAATGAGCAATACGGTTGTTTTTAACTGTGTTGGCACTGTATAGATCAAACTGGCTTTTCTTAGCCAGCAATGATGGGTTCAGTGGTGCATTCCTGACTCCAAGCACATTCCCATTGAAATCTGCCACCAGGCTGCCAGGGCAAGGAGAATGGGATCAACATCAAAAGCTGTTGTCATTCTCACCTCACCCCATTTAAATACATGTTTACAGGCAGCAGCAGAGGTTGCTCTCACTGTAGTCACTGAGAGGACACAAATAAACTTTAATGAATATCGCCACAGCCCAGGTCAATAGACAAATGATTGGTATTTAACATAGCTCTTAGAGTGATTTCTAAAAGAAGAAAGCCACATTTTATACCTCCTATTCATGAACAAAAGCTATAGTGAAATTTAGCATGGTATTGGCTGGGCTTTGTGAGTTAAAGGGATAAGCTCCATTAATTTTCTGTTGATAAAATGTTATTTCAAGTCATTCTATTGTCTACTTTTCCCTTGCCAAGATCTCCAATTCTTTTTTTCCCCTTGCTACTCCCTATCTGCGCTAGAGGCTACATAAAACCACAGCTAGACAGTGGAATATTTCCTATATTGCCTGTTGATAAACTGGCAGTCTGCAGGGATTGCTCCATACAGCCTATTCCATACTGATGTCTTAAGTTTTAACTTTTATATTTTTCAAATCTTGTACTGCCTCGTGTGTAACTCTGAAGTTTCGTGTGGCCTGTTAACTACTGTTCTCTCATGCTGTTAGACATAAAAAGCTCTCTCTAGGTTTGAACTTCAAGGATACCTTGATTGTCCCAGGCCCCAAAATATGTAAACTAAAGCCTTGAGAGGAGGAGCAAACTTGGGGTAATTACGTCATTAACTGAAATTATAATTGGAGAATTAACCCTGATATGCAAATGGACCAAACTTATAAAAGTGTGAAGAACCGTGACATTAAGATTTCCCCAGTGTAAAGAAACACAACTAGACATTCATGTAAAAGTGTATTATTGGGACTAGAAACTTCCTTCTAAGATAAAAAATAACATTTTAACAATTACAATATTCTGCTTTAACATTTGTGACCAAACAGTTGGGCTACTACATGAGATCACTGGGAATCAACCCAAAACTGATTTATCTGGTTTTACTTGCCAAGCTGAATGACAAGTTGAAAACTGAAGCAACCAATTATGTTTCGAAAATAGTTGCCTCGAATAGTTGCCTTTCTAAAATAGTTCCTCAGTCCATGATGTAGAATAGAATTAGGAAAGAGCAGCACCCCTCCTTGGCAAACACACTGCAGATAAAACCACCTCTCTTGCAAAAATCTCAAAAAAAAGAATGTAAATTCAGGACTCTGCTAGTAGAGGAGAATGCAGTTTGCATCTCTGACACTTGATGCTACATGGAAAATATTAGTTAAGAGTGAGACACTAATGCAAGGAAAACAGGATAGAACAGCTAAGGTGAAGAAAACAGAAAATTTTGCAAGAATACCTCTGAGTGCTTTTCGTTATTTAATATATTTAAGGCTACCAGTAAGAGTGTGCTAATGAAAAATCATTAGCTGATGATATCAGGTTAGGAGACCTGATCAATACTCAAAGGAGGACCTGAGTATCACACAAGTACTGAAAGATCAAAGCTGAACACCAAGCATTTAAGAACTCCAAGGGTTTTGCTGTAAAGTGGAAACTGTGGAGAGAACTAAGGAAGAGAAAGACTTGGGCGAGTGGCTACAGACATGGCAAACACAGTGCATCCACCAGCCAGCTTCAGCAGGGACACAGAGGCACCAGTGCAACTCTCAAAGCACTGAAGGAAATTCGGGGCTGAGAAACTAGGGGGGGGGGAAAGATTATCCAAGAAAAACATTCAGCAACAGTCTTTGAATAATGGAAACAGCAGAAAAGGAAGGAGATTGAGTTTAATATATTTGTGACTGGAATATTTTGTATGATGTGAATGGAATCACAATTCCCTGCATTGGCAGGCTGCTGGACAACGCTCTGGGAAGCGCTGCCCAGCCCAGTGCTCTTGTGCTCCACTTGGCAGGAGTCACCTTGAGCTGGATGATTCTGCAGGATTAAGGCCTAAGGGAATTCATCATATTTAATATTAAAGACTTTACTTTGACACAATTTCAATTGACTACAACAAATCAAAGCAAACTCTGCAATAAATGTCTTCATAATGCCTTGTACTGTAGCTGTTCTTTGAAAGTCCAAAATCAATAAAAGCAAAATGGTGACATATGTTTGTATTATTTGGAAAGCTAAATGCATGCAAGGGATCTGTCACTGCAGGATTAATAGAGTACAAGATGTTCTGTTTGTTGGGCATCTGATTGTCTGTCTCATAATATGAATTTTGAAATAGCTAGGGATTTCTGCTAGTGCATTTGCAGGTTTGTGCTGAATTTCATATTAACAATAAATCATCCTGTATGTATAGTTCTCTTTTTCAATTTACTGCAACATAACTTCATCAATCCACATGGGGAATAGGGCCATACGCATAATGAGTAGAAATCTGATAATAAAATATTAAGTAAGACAACGAAACAAAAACATTTGAAATATTAATACCAAGGCTCTAAAATACCCCTCATTGCTATTCAGCCTACATTTGGTGTGCACATACCTCTTATGTTTGGGTGGAGTGACAGCAGCAGAGTGCCAAGTAGCCTATCCTAATGACTGCAAAATAATCTACTGGAAATTAGGAAATCCATTTAACAATGATGTAAATGAAAGTAAGATGCATTTTGTTGTGAAGTGAAAGACATTATTTTTACTCTAGTTGGCAAAATTATCTTTGACCAACTAATTATTCACTACCTTAGATCCTTTTCTACACACTGACTGCTTCACAAAGTGGACATGAATGTATTTGTCAAGACTGATCCTTGGCCATTTCTGTGTCTGTGCTAATGAGGCAGAGAAGAATTCCTGACCCAGCAAGGTCCCCGTGGTGCTGGACCCAGCATGGCCTGTGCTAAGCCTGTGCTTAAGCATTCCCTTGACTTCCAGCACCCATTTCCCACAGACATTGCAGCACAGGCTCAGGCTGGAGCCCATGCTGACACTGGTGGGGCAGCAACAGGAACTCTGCCTGTACCCATGTATCACCTGCAATCAGGAACTCTGCACATACACATGTATCACCTGAAATCAGGAACTCTGCCCATACCCATGTATCACCTGAAATCAGGGCACCAGGAACTCTGCACATACCCGTGTATCACCTGAAATCAGGAACTCTGCCCATACCCATGTATCACCTGCAATCAGGGCACACACCTTTGCCCTCGCCTTTCTGGTATCTCCTGCAGATCCAGATACTGAATCTCATGGAATTAATTCAGTCTTGGATTCAATTTTTAAATACATCTGAATTCAAAACCCATAGGCAAGACTTTTTCAAGATCAAATGATTTTGGTATTCCACAAAACACAGCTCTCCCATCCCATGTGTCATGCAAATAGGCTCACGAACTGAGTCGTTCTCCTCAGCTAACCAGGATCATATTTACTTAACTGATGTGAACAGACAAAGAAAAATATACCACTTACTCAATGTGTGCAAAATTTATGGTTTGTAGCTAACATAATGTGTTTAACAATTTTATCCAAGTTTCAATCTAGGACAAAACAAATATGTTCACATAATCCCAAGCAATATTGTAGTAGCCTGCAGTAAGTGATTTAAAGTTTTAATTAATCATTAAGTACACTGTACACATACAGGTTTATCTTTTTAAATAAAAATATGCAAAACTTCCGGAGTCATTAACAATTTAATAAGCTGTTTAAACAAGAGAAGTCTTTGAAATGCTTGATCTGTGCCTGTGCCTTCTAAGCATCATGCAGTAATTTATCGTTTTCACAAATTGCTTGTCAGCTGGACCAAAAAGACGTGTTCTGCAATTATCTCCATTCTGAAAAGGGTCTATATAATCTTCATATCAATGGGTACAAGAAGTACATGGAATCAGGTAAAATATATTTTTCATTGAAAAAATGGTAATTGGCCTTACCTATGTCATTAAGAGTTGCAGAGCACCCAAGGAAAAAAATGTTCTATTGCCAGATCACAGAGCTGCAATATCTACATTTTATTTGCAATAACATAAACAGACAACAGCAGTAATGACCAAGTGGAACATACTGGACTTGACAGCATAAAGTCAAGTGCAGGACACTGCTCACGCAATTCTGTGTTGTCAAAAGGTCATCATATATCTTCCCCTGCAGCTGGAGGGTATTCACCTGGACATCCACCAGTTTCACCTCCAAATTAGGCTCAGTTTTTGCCAGAGGAGTGTGCGTTAGTAATGAGGATGACCTTCACCATAGCAGAGCCATTTCAACTGTCCCCTAATTGAGACAGAATTGGGTTAGCATGGCACAAATTTGCTACTTAAGTGGAACAACAAATGTGCAGCTCAAGGCTCCACTTTCCTTGTCTGGGTATTAAGCAAGGAACAGAGGCAGGGAAGATTCTCTCCAACTCTTGCCTAAATTCAGTCACCATTTGTCCCATCATATGAAGTTCATGATAATGAAGCTGACGGCAGTTAATTAAATGAACTATTGCATACACATGAGGGAGAATTCCCCAGTGAGCTGCAGCAGAAACTCTGTAGTGTCAGCTTTCTCCTCGCTGCCTTCCCACAGTCACCTACAGCCATGGGACAGGCTGGGCCTACAGTAAAATCTACCAGCAGTAACAGCAGTCTGAGTGAATATTGGGACTAAAGGCACCCAGTGCCATAGTTTGACTCTTGGTCCTGCTGGTGTCAGGGCAGAGTCCCTGTGTAAAATAGAACCACTGGGAAATCCAGCTGCTGGAGCACTCCCTTGCTTCAACAGGTAACCCTTCAACATCTTCCTATTATTGCCATATGGTATTTAGTCAACAGAGGAAAAATCTTACTGCGTTTGGAAGTCTGATACCAGTCTCTAAGTGCTTCTTATGAAGACAGCTGACAAGTAGCCGTTACTTTACTGGTTTACACTGAGACTTCCATTCTGGTTTTATTGTATTTTTAATTATTCAATTAATATTGTTAAGGAGAAACAGAACTAGTCTAAAATTTGACCCCATTGATTTCAATATCAAATTCCTGCTATGGTACATGAAACATGCTGTGGAAATTTCTGGATAGAGTGTGGTGATTAATCTCATCCAAATTCATGAACTTCAATGAACTGCACTCACAACTTAATAATTCAGTCCAAGTTCTATTTTCTGCATTAACTTATAGAACCTTGTTTTATAAACATAAAGTTTAACCAGTTTTTAACTGCAGAGGCAATAATGGTGCTTGTCAAGACTTGCTGGTCTCTAAATACCCCCACTGGCACCTCACCATGCTGAATCATTACACCTCATTCCCAAATCATTATACCTCATTCCCAGAGTCACATTGCTTTGTTTTATGTTACTGAAGTATAAGAATGCAACACAATTCACCTGTCAAAGAAAAGAAACTGGGAAACAAGTTTGGTTTTGAAAATGCAGGTTACGGAAGAATCTGCACATGTCTCCAAGCCTGTACCTTTCAAAGTGTGCTGTTTGGGATGGCTTTCTAAAATAGCTTTGACATTTTGTGAACACCCCCAGCCAAACATGGTGAATTATTTTGTTCATTTCACATCCAAGACCCAATGGCTTTTCAAGCATTAAAAGCATATACTGCTGCATATAAACTTGAAATAATAGAGCTTTGAACTTCTCATTGCCTGCTATTTAAATTGCAGAGTTACTACAGAATTGAAAGGCTTTAGAGATCAAAAATGCTCAGTCTTAACTAGAACAGCCACCCAAAGCAGTGACATCTGTTAACAGTGCCAGTGAAACAAGGGAAAGAGCAGTAATTCTTGTAATAGAGATATAGCAGATAATATGTTTTATTCTGTTGCCAGCAATGCACAATGGTGGTAGCAGAACTTGTTAAGACTGATAAGCAAACAAACAGCTGGGAAGAGAAACTCTGGCTAAATGGATGCAAGAGGACTTCCACCAGTGGAAGCAGCAACCATGCATCAACAGGCATGTGAGAAACACTACTGGGGCCACAGAAGCATTTTAACCCTATGCTCTTTAAGTTTTTTGGCCTGGAAAAAATGAGACACTGAATTCATACAAGGCTAATACTTCAAGTTGATCCTGTCACGTAATGTGACATCTGGAATCATATAAACACATTTTCTCTAACTTACATCCTATAGGTGTCAACAGCATATTCTGGACTCAGTAGTAAATTATTGCAATTGCAGTGGGTGAACTGCAGAGACCAGGTGAAGAATCTGTAGCAAGTAAAGTGGAATAAACTGCCTGTCATTAGGGGCTCCAGCATCTACTCACTAGGATCAACTTGACTCAAAGTAAAGATTGCCTTCATGAAGCTGAAGTCTTACTTGGGTTGCAGGAAATGACATCTTCTGTGTTCCAGTACTTTGGGAAGATCTCTGAAGATAATGTGGTGCTTAATAGAGATGTTTGTTCTTAGTTCCCACATATATTTTTGTTCTAATTTTATTGTAATTGATTCAGTGTTTCTGGGCATTATGAACTGGGTTTTTTTTCACTACACAGTGTGCCACAATCTCTCATTAATATCAATGAGATATGTGTAAGCTTCAAAAGCCACTCAATATTTTGCAGGATTAGGATAACTTGACAAAAGGAGCATTGAAATCGATTTTCAAAAAAGACCTGTAGCATTTAGCACTGCAGTGGCATGTTCTGTGTTATTTGCATGCCTTGCTGAATCTTAACCACGAACTTCATTGAACATGATTCCCTACAGAGGAGAATGAATGTGTACCTTACCTGAATACATCAGAATTTTGAGGCCAGCTGAGGATTTACGTTTTCTGAAGAAGCAAGGGAGATAACTCCAGCTGGGTTGGAAAGGTAAAGCTAAACCAAGAGAGACAGAAGCAAAGTACTGCATCACTAACATAGTGACATCAGTGAACAGATTGAAATGGGTTCGAAAAATAAATGGGAGTCTGAAAGCACAGTGTGGAGCCATGGATCCAGGCTCTTATATAAGAGTTATATCATACAAAGGGAATAAAACATCATTTGACTCACATTCCTCACCATGCCATCCATTACAGTGGTGTTGCCAGACAAGAGCTAGGACAGATTTAGCCCTGTGCAAGTTGTCTTCCAAATGCCAGTACATAAATTATGATATTCTGTCCCCATTTGAACACTCAAGTGGCACTGAAGTAGGTATTTGTGCCTCACAGTCTCACTCTTCCACCAATATGCAGAAATGGGAATCCTCAGGCACCTACATTTACAAATTAAGCAAACATTATTCTGTAACAAATGACTACACACTTGGAAATTATTTTAAAGCAATCTGAAAAAAAAGCCTACAGGGGTTCTACAGATTTATTGCAAAACAAAAACAGCGTTAAACCACAAAACAAAGAGAAATAATAACATCATTTCCCATATGTTCAATGAGTGAAATGGATATACAGCCCTTTAGGTAGCAATTGTAATAAAGAAAAGTCATCTGGGTCAAATGGCATATTTCTATTTATTATTTGCATTATTTAAACTATACTTAAGGTATAGAGAGTGCTCCAAAAACAAATAAAAAACTGACAGAGCCCATCCCTGAAAATCATACAACCTGCAGTATGCGAATCAAAGCATAATAACTTTTAAGTTTTTACAGTGAGGAAAAATGTCACAACAAAAACAGGTTTCGAAGTCTTTGGCTGTGAAGTGAAAGGCTAATTTAAGGGGTTTTTTGTTTTTATTACAGAAAAAGCAGCAGTCTGAATTCAGATGGGCTCCTCCACTAACACAGCTGAAGCTACAAACTGGACTACCTCCAATACTACCAAGCAAACATAAAACAACAAGGAGCCCCATAAAACAAAAGAAAGCTCAGATCTCATGTGTTGAGTGCCAGCAGTGCACTATATGTATTTGAGAGGAGCTCACACAGAGTGAGGCAGAGTTGCAAGGCAAGGCAAGCCTCAGATGATCCCATCCCCTGTTGTTAAACTAACACGGAGTATTTTATTAACCACGTCTGCATTTGCTATAGGAAGTGGCAATTCCTGCCTGGGTTTTTCTCAAGCTGGCCCAGCCCTGGCAAAGAAACCTATGTCCCCTCTCCTTGGCCCTGGGCTAGTGACAGAACAGCCACACTCCTGCTTCCAGGGATTTTGTAAACAAATTTTGGGGCTGCTCCTCATCACAAGCCCAGAGGCTCCCACCCCAAGGAGGGTGTCCCTGGTGCCCGGGGCACCCCCTAAGGAGCCCTTGCCCTGAAGGGGATGACAGCAGGGCACAGAGCCTCTGACACAGAGGGAGCAGGTGACAAGAGCAGGTCTGGGGGCCTGGAGCCCTCCACAAGTGTCCTGTGTTCAAACTAGAGAGGAAGATGGAAGGGCACTTAACTGCTCAAGGATCAGGTCAGGCTTCGCTGAGGGAGCCTGACACAATAAAGGCAGTCTTCTTGTCCGTGTAGCAAGTAGATTCTCTTGCATGCAGATGAACCATAAACTCTTCCAAAATACATAAAAACTAATTTTTGATGCCTCAGGGCATTGCAAGATATAAAGGAAATCCAGAATGGATGGAAGTGTTACAATTTTACTATAAGAAACAGGGCACATGGACTGCTAGGGAGAAACTTTGGAGGAATTATGGACACAACACACCTTTTTAGATGTGTGTAACACATGTATGTAGCACAAAGGGGCACAAACGTATAAATACATAAACCCAAAAATGACACACTAAAGCATTCCTCTTCTGTTTTTTCCTTCCATCTTCATGTTAAAACACAATGTCCAAAGAAATTATTTTCATTTACAGAAGTGCCATTTATAAAAAATAATTAAAACATTAAATTTTTCCAAATAGATGGGATGCAATAAATTAAACTTAGCATTAACTGAAAGGAAAAAAAAAGTCCCTCAGACTAAGCTTACTGATATGGAGAAGACCAGCTTCCAGGTCTTCTAACTGATTTTTATGGTATCATCATACTTTTGTCCACCTCGTTGTTATCCTCTCCTCAGCAGCCTGCATTAACTAGTCCACACCACTGGAAACATCACCTCCAGCCATGCTCACGGGTGCTGATTTTATTTCTCTCAGTAATTTCTTTAATGTTGTGTGTGCATACAATACCCAATATTTCAGCTCAGATTTACACAACAACTCTGCTATTTCCTACGTGCAAGTGCATTTCTCCAAATTGGATTTCTGAATATAATGCAAGAACATTTTGCTTACAAAAAAATTTTGTTTATTAGCAACATAAAATTGTCAGTTGTTTATGCCCCACTTGTAAATACTGGGCCACATTAACATAAACTTGCCAAATGGAGGGTGGAGGGAGAGTGGGCTATTTTCCTTGCAATCCTTCAGCAGGAGACCAAAAGAATAAATAAAACCAAGCATGGTGGGAAGAGTTACTATTCATTCTTGTAATTCATCCCTGGCTATGAAGAGGAGACACATGGCCTGGAGGACATGAGCATGCCCAGCCATGGCTGGATCCCCTTATTTACTGCCCTGAGCCCCAGCCCTGTTTGCCAGCTTGACTTTACAGGAGAATGTGTTGGCTCATCTTGTGAAAATATATTGTTAGGCTATATATTTTAAATGCTGTCTACCCTCCTTGTAAGATTCAAGACCTAATCAATCCTTTATGTTATAACCAGGTGTAAGTCATAAAGGGGTTGTTATTACAAAATTTTATGGAGTGAGGCGCTTAGGTACTCATGCAGCAGGGAGGTTATAACATCCACTGCACCCTCGTGGTTTCAGGTACTGGTGTCAAGATTTCTACCTACTGGTCAATTTTAAATATTTTCCGTTACTCTGAACTCACTGGTTTCAAATTTTAGAGTTGCCTCTGCTTCTGGTTTATAAGAGCAAAATTCTTCAGCCACAGAGAGAGCCAAATAAGACTGTCCAGGATGTTTCAGCTTGGAGACCAAAGCTCGCTGTTGGCATATCATGGCACTGAATTTAAATTTACACCTCTGCGTTTAAAACCCAAACATTCCCTCCTAACTGGATTTTATATGCATGTTGTGCATCTGCCTATGGTGTTTGAGCTGTCCTCTGACAAATTTCCTGCAACAGTCTGTGCTCCCCTCTCCAAATTCCAGCAGGCCCTTAAGTCCCGCACACCAAGCCCCACCTTTGGTGGTGTCTCGCTCTGCTATTTTTGTCCTAGGTGATTCTGCCTCCTCTGTAATTTGTCAGACTAGTTGTAACTCAAAGGATCCAGTTCCCACCCACACAAATTGAAAAAAAAATTAGGGCAAGACAAGATACCAGGTATCCACAGTGCTATTACTATTATCTTGATAAAATAGCAGGGACACACATTCTGCCTGTCACAATTAAGGTGATAAATGCCTGTTTCTTTGAGGCTTGTTTGGAAGTCAATTATGCAGATTATTTCTAGAATACAGACAGATGGTGTTTTCCCCCATATGAGACAATCAAGTTGAACTTTGATATGTGCATAAAAATACTGTAATTTGTCAAGCTCCAATGGGGCCATTTTATCACAGATAACCAAAAGACTATATGGATTTTTGTATTTGCCTCTTTTCGATTAACACAGACTATGTTTCTTTTTATTCCAATTTTTTTTTTAATGGAAGCTTTGCTATGTTTCATCTTGAAGCCAAATATTGATCTTTCAGTTTAGTCTTCAGGTTTTGATTAACGCAGAAGGTTGCCAAGTGAACGGCTTTTTGTTTGTTTTCTGTTAATTCTTTTTTTATTATTCACTTGCCACAGTAAATCTTGCTTTTATTGTCCAACCACTGAAAAGAAAAAATAGATTGATTTGAGCCCCTAAATAATTTACAATGCAGAGCTTTTTGAAAAGACTGATGCAATGTTGACCTTCAGTTTTGCCCCTTCTCTTGTTGACAATGGAACATTTTTGATTGACTTGAAAGGAAAGAAAGGAAGAAGATTGATTTTGACATGTTAATCATGGTTTAATTCGACTAAAGCTTTAGAAAATGAGTGTTTAGTAAGATGTTTTTAACAGAAGAAAAATAAGCTATTGTAAGTGTGAGAATTATTATAAATATTTTCCTTGTCATTTTCATTCTCTATCAGGCTAAATTTCATGCTCCTATTTAAAAACTGAGTTATATTTATTTTTCATTAACAAATGTTCTGACGGCCCAAATTCCTCTTCATCAGCTCCATAATAGGTTTGCTAAGCAATAAAAACAAATAGAAAAGCTCTGACAAATGTAGGAAAGGATGGTCTGGAACAGACTGGGAGACAAAGGTCCTGTTTCTTGTAGAGACTTTTTATATCACTGTGGGCAAATGACTTGGGCTCCCAGGGAAACACAGGCAAGGCAAAGCACCAGCTCCTGTCCAACCCAGTCCAGGGATGCCTTAATCCTGCTCCCAAAGGAAAACAAGACCTCATCCAGGCTACACATATTAACTCATGCTGCAAGTTCAGAACATTTGTAGTCAATAATAGATGCTGTCCTACCTCTCTGAGGCTGAGTGTTAGAGGAGACAGGGTAAGTAACACCTGCCTAAGCAAGGAATGTTTTGAGGTCTCTTGATGGAACACAAGGTATTATTCTGAGAACTTTTTAGATACTTGGCAGCACTACCTAGAATATATAGCCAAATAGCTGGTAAACAAATCATATAGGTTTAGATCCAGCCAGGCATTAAGCCAAGAATTTAGGTGGAACATTGTACCTACTTCAGCTGTCAGAGGCATGAGGTGGATTATCAAGGTTCACAAGGACACGTGGTTATCAGAGTCACTAAAACCCACATTTCTGCAAAACACATAAACAGGCACTTCAAACACCTGCTCTCCTCAATCTACTTGCCAAAGTACCTGAATATTCTAAAAGTTCCCATTCAGCCTGAAAGAGCAACTTCAACAACTTCAGCTTTGCCAAGTCAGAAAGTTGCTCTCAAGATATTAATGTTACCAGCTCTGACCCCATCCACCTTCCAAACAGCAAAATGCTGCTCAGTAACCTACCAGCCATGCTGGGCTGGGCACTTATCAGTGAACCTGGCAATATTTCTAGCATCTTTTCTGTTCTGGTGATTGTTTAATGTCTCTGGATATGCAGTACCTTCGTTAAAGACAATGCAGTTACTCCAGATTTTCACTGGCCGCACTAAGAAAAAAACCTGGATCCATATAAATAAAATATTATGTGAAAGTAATAAATATTTAGGTTTTCTCTTGCAAATATAATACCTCATTTTCACTCCAATAGAATATAATACCAGCAAGTGCTTGGGGGCCTGGTAATGCATTGTTACACCTGCCAAATATGCAGGTGTACAAGCTCCATGTGCTAAAGAGTATAATGCTCTTCTCTTAGAATACAAATTAAATTAGGCCATTATCTCAGTAAAGTTCTGACCCATCAATATGACTATTCTGGTAGTAAATATCACCATAGAAGTAGTAAAATCTGAAGACATGCCTAACTGTTCTGGACTGGAGCCTAAATTAGATTTCCAAATAGAATAACATATGTCTTGAATGTTAAGCTCCCCCTGAAGTCAACACTATCCTTCTGGACCATTTTGTTCCAGACTTTGCATTTTTTTAATGAAATCATAGTTTTAACACAATACAATCCCTCTTCTAGTCATTAACAACTTATAATCAAAAAAAAATGCCCTAAAAAATGAGTAAGCCTTGTGCCTTTCAATCACGAACTCCTATTATCTCCATTCTATCCAGATGTTACTGGGACTAATAATTTTCCCTGTATGAATAATGTTATGTGTGCATGGTAAGCACAAATGTATTCTAGGACTGCTTGTCTCCATGATTTTTGACGTTCACAAAAAACTTGTACAGGTGGTGAGGTCTCTGCAAAGGTCAGGAAGGCTAAACAAAAACAGGTTATACTAAATTGGGACAGTTTACATGCAGAAAGAAGCCCGAAAAACATGAACTGTATATCTATAAAAAGAAATACACCTCTTTTTATTGAAACTCTATTCATAGCAAATAACTGTGAACAGGACATCCCAGTGGATTTAACTTCTCCAGGGAATCTAACAAGATCATCTTTACAATTGACTCTGTCTACTTTCTTTTGCATGCCTCTGACATGAGTATAATCTCGTTTATGCTGTTGGGTGTTGGATCAAATATGACAGATGTTTTCAGTTCCTTCCCATCTCTGTTTTGTCTGAAAGGTAGAGTTCACCACTGTGCTAAGATAAAAAGGGACCTTCATCTAACCAGTTCCTCATCCAGGCTGTTAGTGCCCTGCAGGCCAGTGAGCTGGCTGGGAGTGTTCAAACACAGACACAGCTGCTTCCTCTGCATTAACTTGGCAAGAAAAAACATTTTAAAAAACCCCAAACATTTGCTAATGGCAACGTGGAGGGTGAAAAGGACCAGCAACATCAACAGGGCAAAGGCCAGTGCAGTAGCAACGAGGCACAGCCTCTGCTTGAGAGTCCTGTTCTCTGTCCTTCATCCCACTCACCTCCTAACTGGTGATCAGACATGGAGCCACAATCCTTCCATGCATGAACAACATTCATAGCTGGAAAAGTCCACTGTAGTCCTTCAGTGTTTCAAGGAGAGAAAGCACAGAACATGAAAGGATGAATACATGCTAACAGAGAAATCTACCAAGTGACAAAGGGAAGTTTTTTTATTGGCTTTTTAAAAGCACATTCATTTCTTAAAAGCACACTGTAGATGGAAGATGCTAGTGACATGCATTTTCAATAAATCAAATTCATTATCATCAAGTGAGAGAATCAAAAAATTGATTAATTTTGCACATCCTTAAGACAACTTGTTCTATTTTCAACTGTGTGTAAGTTCACAAGGACAAATCAGACCTTTAAAACTAACAATTTCATTTTTAAGGGTGTCCTTGAAAGACTACAGCCATTTATGAGTTACAGGATACAAAAAAAAAGAGCCAGGTAAATAACAAAAACTCAGGTTGAATGTCAGAAATGGAAAACACACATGGAACTGCTGCAAAATAAATTACTCTAGTCAAAGCTGCTCCTCAGACTCAAGAGCTCATATGGCAGTCTTTTAAAGGTCAACACTGAAGGCAGTCACATTAGAAATGAAGTTCAAGAATATGAAATCCAGTGTTCAAATGATTTCTTTGCCCAAGGTCCTTATTAGAAAGGTAATCTCTTTTCTATCACTGTTTAACAACATATCATTACTTTGTGAAGTGTTTTAAAATAGCTGGAGTACAAAAGATTATATTTAAAACCAATTCATTCTATTACATCCCAAACAATACATAAAAAATGGGAAAGAAAGGATAAAGATGTTAATTTTACTGGCAATTTTGTAACACTCCTTGAGAGAGAAAGCAAACAGCCCTAACTCCTAAAATTACATTGCAACTACAGGCCATTTTATCACGTGAAAATTACCAAGTGATGATAATTTCTCAGCTGATTTTAAATAAAGCTTCTTGGACTCTTTCACACACTGTCCTTCCCACTCTTTTTGCTATTAAAGAAAAACCCGTGAAGTTACCCCCCAGGTGAATTTTGCCAAATGCTTGTAGTTCCAGTGTCAGAACCATGCCTTGCATAATGGAAAGTTTACATGAAAAGTCAAGGTTTTGAGGAATGTCACACTTGAAAGCCAATTAAGTGGGCTGAAAGGAAGACACAATTTCCCATTGTCTAATTGCCTCACAGCACCTTCAAGGTAATAAATTTGTCACATTGAATTATTAATGAGGAACGAATATTTGACTTGAAGCCTTGAATAGAAAGTAGTTCATTATCAGTTGGCATTGTTCCTTCCAAATAAAAGAGGGGCACTATGGGAGTTGAAGAGAGTTGTCAGAGAAAGCTTTCCCTCACATCAGTGTCTCACACACTAAATGCACCTTTTACATCCTGCAAGCATTCCAATGAGGGGGAAAAATTATGGTGCATTTAATTCCTAATTCTCTCTGGCCTTTGGAGCCTGACAAATAAACTTCCATCTGGATTCCCCAAAACACATGCTTTAACTGTATCACTTCAGACACAGAGGTTGGAAAATTTTTAGAATTGGCTACATGAAAGTACAAGGAGCACAATAAAGAAGGGGCCAGTTTTAGGTTTATGTGACTCTTAAAGGCTTTCTGTCTTATCTCCTCTGCAAAGCATTGCTCACACACCTGCTGAAGCCAGGGAGACAGGTAGATCAGTGTATTTATCCTTAATCCACAGTTTCTAAAGCAAAGATGATGCACTTGGTAAACATTGATTTCAGCACAGGAGACCTTTCTAATGGTGAGGCACTCTCTGCTACACATCCTATGCACAATGAGAGAAGTCATAGAAAGAATGGGATCCAGGTCCTTGGTTTGGTGTTAGATCAAATTATGAAATTGAGTTCATTTGGGCATGTCTTGGCTTTCTCAACAGCCCAGACTGGCCGTGCAGTGTCTGGGACCCTGCCCTCCCAGACCGCAGGGTGGCTGTCAGCTGCTGCAAGGACACACCCACAGACAGCACCCACCTTTGCTGCACAAGTTACAGCATCCCTCGCTGCATTTTTGGTACCCCAGGACTTTCACTGTGGGGCACAGAAGAGCAGTGGAGGAGCCCAGTCCAGTTACAGAGCTTGCAGGGGAGCAGCTTTGGGCATTAACACTTGTGTGGGGGAGGCTTGGCTGCAGTCATGTGTAAAGACCAAATCTTGTTCTCCTTGGGCAAAAGCTAAAGTGCTGTTAAGACTCTTTTGAGATGCAACATTTGCTAGAGAGGTTTGTTGATCTAAAGAGGTGCTTGAAGGGCCTATTCCAAATACTGGTTTGAGCCCCTAGCAAGAAATCTCTCAGACACAGCATTTCTGGCACTGTACCAGGACTCTGTGGAGACGAGGATGCCTTGGGGCTTCAGCAGCTTGAATTTTGCAATGAATTTGACTTGGTGTCTTTCATGTATGTAGCAGTAAGACCTGCAGTAGAAACCTTAGAAGTTAATGAATAAGACAGGGAGATTTAGAGATTTGGGCATATAATTACTATAGCAACATGTGCTCTTTCTTGCAGTACACCATGGGATCTATTAGGCATGCTACAGTAAACCAAATAAATCACAGGTCACAAAACACAGCAATAAATCCTACCCGTATTAAACTGCAAAGTAATTAAAACTGGTATGATATTTACATTTCAAATTTACCAATAACATCAGAAAAAATTCTGATTACAAGTGCATCCAAAGCAACCTCTGAAGTGTTCCTTCAGCTACTCCTAACATGAAGCCGTGCTTTTTCCAGCAGTGCCAGACATACAAAGGTTTTTAGATACAAAAAGTGTGGAGCAGACTCTTCCTAAGGCTTCATAGAAATTCCTTTCTTGGTTAGATCCCTAATACCACTGAAATAATCTTACTCTAAAAGTAAATTCTACAAGAACACACCAAAATGGGCAACTTCAGCTAATTAAGTTTTTGCATTGAATAGTATATTTAAACTGCTTAATGACAGCTTTTCATGTTCTGGTCCCACCTCCACCCAGAGTCAATTCAATAAACAACAAAAAAAACCATGTACAGCCCTTAGTGCTCTGGTGCAGGTATTGTTGGAGGGCCTGAGTGGAGCCTGACCTCTTATTTCCACTGTGCCTTGCAAATAGAGAATCTCAATCCCCCAAAAGCCCCCAGGCCAGAATCTTTCAATAGTGCTGAAACGAGAAGCAAAAAACATGAATTCACTCATATAAAATCTGACAACAGTGAATACTCAGTATTATCCCTGACTTACAGGGCAAGTCAAGCCCTTAGTCATCCTTGTCTTAATATACTCTTGCTACAGACAGTGAACAGTTTTCATCCTTTTTTTCAGAATAAAGCATCTACTGCAGATCATACTCTGAAATTAAACTCAAGCTTTCATTACCCATGGGTTGGATTTTATTATTCATTTTTTTCATGTTGGTCACCTGGCAGTCATTACATGTCCTCTCCAGGATGTGGCAATTAGACACCCTGTGCTAGACACTGATATTGCTCAGTCCTGGGCTTGCACTCCATGCAGGGACTCCCAGTACATCTCCAAGCCACTATAAACAGCAGCCAACATCTCCTGGCAACCTATGAAAAATGTCCTATTTTGAAACAATTTTGCCTCTGCATGATGTATGTTCTGTTTTTCCTTTCCTTCGCTCTTCATTACTAACAACATTTGCATGAAAAATAGCATCTTTCTTTTTCAAAAAGTTCAGTTGTTCCTGCTGCTGCTATTTTTTTTCCCTGCACTTGAACTCGTAATCCGCTCTTTGTGTAGCTACAGTGGAATGCTGTGAAAATGACTGTGGTATCGGCAAAAAGAATAAAATGTAGCTGCTGATGAGTTCTCAGGAGGAAGGCTGGGGGCTAATGTTGCCCTCACTACTCAGCACAGAAACCAAATGGGCAGCTGCCAAAATCGGAAGTTTTGCCACATTCAGTAGCAGTTCTCTGACTGTCAGCCTCACAGCTGTAAGTGGGGCTGGAATTTCTGCAGGGGTGCAGCACATCCCTCTCCACGGTATCACACATAGCCTGGAGCCAGACAACCTCTGCCTCTTCCCTTCTGCTTCACTCCGGGGACAGCACAGACCACCAGTGTCTGGAGATGCCCCTCCAAAGTCATATACAAGCAGGAACAGTCACAGGTGTGTGAGCCAACCCATGAAACACCTTTCCTTTTGCATCTTTGCTCAAATCCACTCAGCAGACTACAGCAGCCAGCATTTTCCTGACCCACTGCTTTCGCTCTGCAGAGGTTACCCACACTCACCTCTCACCCCTTCCCCCTGTGTCACAGGCCACCTGCTACCTGTGCAAAGACCTGCCTCCCGTGCTGACCCTTGCACTCTGAAGGGACCACCTGGAAAACCATCTCAGAGGCCTCCTCGCTCTTCCCAGCCCGTTTTTTAAATTCCTCAGTGTTCCCAAAGAGCCTCACAGCAAGGAAGTCACTTTTCCTGGCTGATCTCAGCCTGTGCCTCCCCTGTGCTGTCAGCACTGCATCCATCAGTTGGTTCATGCCCCAGCCTCTGTCTTCTCTTGGGCAATCACCATCACTTTGCCCACTGGGATTCTGGTGCATGGATAATGCTCCAGTTTGCTCTGGCACCAAAAAAAAGAGTGCATGTACATAATAAGCAAGGATGTAATATGGAAAGCACAGGTATATGCTCATTTCACCCATTTCCCACTGTTTTTGCTGGCCTTTATCCCTAAACATCAGCCAAACAATGAAATTATGTTTATGACGAAATAAGATCTGTGGGACTCTGTCCAGTCATATTTCCTGGTGTAAAACTAATACACAAAAATGTTTCTAGTTTAGAGCTGGAACATTCAACTTCCCAGGGTGAATATTTCTGCAAGAGTGCAGCTAAGGAAATTTACCCCAGCAGAGAGGGAGCAAGAACATACATGTGGGGAAAAAAGTAGCCCAGAGCAATCTAAGAGGTGCACAGACCTCATGCTGGCCCTCCACAGGGCCTGAATTTCTCCCAGCGTGCCCATTCCCACACAAAGATACAAAGCATGTTGCTATCAAAGGGCCTGCCCCAGAGCATCACTGCAGCCATCAAATTGCTACTCTCCACTTCCCTTTCCCAGGATGAAATTACTCAAATCACATTATGGCTCCAGAAGAAAGTGAAGGGGGGAAAGAAGTCAACAGGAGCCACCACATGCTGTAAATCCTCAAAACACGCCTTCATCAGTCACACTGTGCCTTTTCCTTTCTTAGGAGGAGCCAGCCCCTGACTGCCATGTTTTCTGTCCCCCCCTTCTTATCAAGATTACTATAATCATTTGATTATTCCTTTCTATGCAGTGGATGAAAACATCAGTGATTTTAACCAAATGTTTTAGGAAGTTAAGTTTCACTTTCAAAAGGTGGCTATCTGCATGAAATGCTTATTATTCACCATGCCTTTAAACAGAATCTGTTTCCCCAAGTGCCTGAACACTAGTTGAGAGCTCTGTCATCTTCTGGTGATCACCCATGTTATTTTTTGAACACATGGTGGGCTGTATTCATCCAAGCACCTCTGTGAAATAGAAGAGACCCATTCACAATGAACCCAATTTACTGAGCAAGTGTAGCCCCCTCAAATCCAGTAACAGAGGAACACGGAGGTGCAGGGTTGAAAAGAGCAGCAGCTGAAAGCCAGCCACCAGGAAAAGGTAAAATACTGCAAATGGAGAGAGAAGAAATGGGGGAAAGCCACAGGTCCAAACATCTCTGTGGAAAGTAATTCACAAAACTCTCTTTGCTTTGGCAAAACCAGCTTGGGTGGTGGGGGATGAAACTCCTTCCCACTAGTTTTCCTCTCCCTGGTTATTAATGCAATAAACACAAAGGCAGAAAAGATACTTTTAGGAAAATCAATGTTTTTAAGATAAAACATCAATGTAATTCAAACAGCCCGAGTCAACTGCCTATAGTAAATTAAGTTTAAAATTTTAACAAACTGTCATGTAAAACTGGTGGTGTCTGACAAATTGAATTACAATAGTAATACATCACTCACAAAAGTATTATTGATAGTGA
This sequence comes from Daphoenositta chrysoptera, assembly GCA_013397915.1. NCBI lineage: Eukaryota > Metazoa > Chordata > Aves > Passeriformes > Daphoenositta > Daphoenositta chrysoptera. The sequence continues at coordinate 564,693 of VZRO01002488.1, forward strand.
CAGGAAGATATTGAATTTAAATTATTCATTTTCATCGATTAAACAGTATCTCTCCACCAAGAATGGGGCAAAACATGAGACAAACATTTGAGATTGATATTTTAGCTCCTGAAATAAATAGCTGTCAATCCACCCATGCTGGGCTTTTGCATATTCCCCTGCAGTGCATCAAGTCAGCATTAAAACTTCATGCATGGAGAGCCATTCACCCACATTTCTTGGAGCTAACACCAAGTTGCAAAACATTCTTTCCCCTCCCAGAAACCACTTTAAAAGCTGTTTCTGTGAGGATGCACACACTCCTGTGTCCCTGCAAGCATCTCCCTTACCCACCTGCATTTCAGAGCAGCCATCCCAGGCAGGTGGGACACCTTGGCTCAATAGCAGCCACAAAATGCCATCCCTGCTGCTAAATCCCTCTGCCCAGGACCAGGCAGGAGATTTCAGCTGCAGTCTGGACCTTCAAGTCATTTGACATGGCCAGCCTGAGCTTCATTCCTCGCCAGCAGCAGCGATATCCCAAACAAAATGAAAGGAGTAATTGCTTTCTGAGCTGAAAGACTGATCCAAGCCACACTGAGAATACTGACCCTAAGCAGCTCTAACACGTGTATTCCGAAAAGAAAAATAATCAGGGAACAGAAAGTCAGGTTGCCTTCAATAACCAACGTGCACTTCTCCCCCTCAAACTATTACCTGTGAAAAGTCCTGGGGATTGTTATTTCATTTAAGTTCCTAGTTCCTTGCCCAAATTCTGTCCTTCGAGGTTTTCACTGAACATGGCACTGAACATCATACATATAATGGGCAAATAAATGTGCACCAGCAAAGTAGATGGAAGTAAAAGAAAAAATTTTAAAAACACCCAGCCCTAAACCAAGCAAAAATCTCATATGGGAAGGAGGCTTCTTGCATCCAGACATGTGCATTTGATAGTTTTTAGAGACTTTTGGCCATGGGAGCTTTGACATGTCCATAAAATCCCAAGCTTTCTCCTACCATAAGAGAGGGAATGTCAGGCTGAGAGTTTGGATATGTTTGTGCTGTTAATATTTTTACTTATCTGCACAGTCTTAAGGGCTGAAGGAAAATAAACGAGCATGCATGTACATCTGGGTTATCTCCATGCACAGTCAGGGTGGCAGAGCTGGTGGATGCGTCTTCAGCTTCCTGTGGCAACTCACTCTCACATCAAAGCATGGGGAATAAACACAATTATCTACATGAATGTAGAGGGTTACCCACTCAAGGACTGTGCACGTCATTAACATGTACAGGAATAAACATCAAATAAACCTTTCATCACTATAATGCATTTTTGGTGGATTTTTAGGAGAATTTGAAGTTCTATTGCCTTTATCAATTTCCAAATGTAGTAATACAATGATACAGTGCTACACTTTAGGCTGAATAATCTTACTTGTCTCTACCTGGCTAATTTTCTCTTCAGAACATTAAATTTGAATCCTCATAGCTTAAGCACTGTTATTAACATAAGGTAACTAACATTGTTACTAACATAAGATTACCATAAGAATATCATAAGATTATATAGCCTTTTAAAAAATTTATATTGTTATTCCAGACTGGCAAAATTTGTGTGCCAGTGCCAAGGAAGGGTTTGCACTCCCACCCCCGTTGGATCTCAAGCCATGGTCAGCACTGGCTGTTTGATAAGCCCACACAGCAGACTGCACATGGTGGAGCCCAGGCATGGGCAATTCATTAACTGGTCCCAGGACACACAGCCCAACATGGCCAAAACAAGCCTGGGAGACTGGTTTTACCATTAGCCAGTGGCTTTTCCTGTGTTTAATGTTTAATTTTTAATTCCAAAGAAGGTATTCACTCCTGCTCTGGATTGTCAAGAGGGAATGGAAATGTAGTGCCACAGCTCTGTGTCAATGAAACGTTCCAGTGGAGCAGTAATACAGAAGTAGCACAATTTATTCTTTTCCCTGGTCTACAGAACAAGAGAGAAGTAAATAAGATTATACTAAAGAAAATTTCTACACAGTTAACAAGCAAATTTATTTAGATACCAGGCTGATTTTTATAGGATTTGGGGTTTTTCAGAAAAAAAAAACTCTTCCCCGCCTCCAACTGACATTTTTATTTCTTTTACATGAAGAAAAAGTCTTTCTTGTCTTTTGGTACAAGAAAGTTCAGCCTACTACACGGATTATTTCTGTCTACTTGAAATAAAAAGGAATTTGTTTTAAATATTTGACCTTTGATAAACTACTATACGGTAAATCCTTTTCATTTCCCTCTCCTTGCTGATGTGTATTTGGGCCAGTGTAAATACAGCACCTTTCAGCAGCTCTGAGAATTCAACAAGGTACCATGGAAAATTAGTTTGTTCCTAGCATTACTATGTCCTTGTTTAAAAGCCCTGAGTGATCTGTCAGAAAAATACATCAAGTAAAGAACCTCAATGTTTAAATGATTCACAGCCACTCTACCAAAAAGCAATGAATCCAAGATGTTTCAATGCCTCTTAACACCTTAACATCTAATTTAAATGCCTACTTCTTAAATGTCCTCGTTTTAACACATTTCAGCTACTCAACAGAAATATCCTGAACCATTAAATCAAATGGAACTTCTCAATCCTAATGCCTTACTAGTATTTCACAACTCATCCCTTCATACCAAATACACAGTGGAAATGTATAGGAGAGGCTTTGGATCAATCCCCAGAGGTCTAAAACACTGGAATAAAAACTGGGACAAGATTTCTTGGTACCTATTTAAACCCAGAGGCTAGACTCTCTGTTTTTTGGGGAACACTGAATGAAATCTGGGTCCCACCGACTTCCAGCCACAGCAGACTCCAATCAGAGAGACTCTCCATTAGCGAGAGCTCAGCACACACCTCCGAGTTCCACCATCGTGTTGGCCACGGCACGAAAGAGAATGGGCAGATGAGATGTTTTTCTGCTAACAGGTGAATAAGAGCCTGTAACTGCCAAGAGGGCTGAGCAAAAAACAGATGGGATTTGGAAGAAAACCAAAGTTTCAAACCTTCCTTCAACTGAGAGAAATGAGCTCTTTATTTCCACAAGGAAGAGTTTACAGGTATTTCTCAACGATTTTCAGCAAATAAATATGAAAAAGAATCTATCATGTTGATAACCTCTCTTTTATCTTCTGCCTAGCCCAGAACTACCTTGTGCCAAGTCTCTAAGAACAAAGTTAGTAAGTCCTTCCTCTGCAAGATCATTTTGCTACTTGCTAGTTAGTATTTCCTGAGTATCCTTCAATGAAAAACATTGAAAGTATACTTTCAATGAAATGCATCTCAGCAAAGAGACTAGAGGAGAAATTTTAACAATTTTAGATAATTTTCTTAATTATTCAACAAACAGCTTTTCTTATTTAGCTTTACTGTTCTGCACATCTGTCCTATTATTCAGCAATTAATGGTAAAAACAAAAGCAGCTCTTCAGATCCTCAGGAAGTAAGTCCTATGCCAAAAATCACTATTAAAAAGCCATAAATCTGCTGGGTGCAGCTCTCAGATGTAGAAATTTCCAGCTGAAAATATTCAGATAGCCCAGCTACCTCAGTGAGCCTCTAATTACATCAGAACACACAAAATTTCTGAAAAGATCTTGAGTTCAAACAGGTGAACAAAGCATATCAGCATTGGCCATGATTATTTCTGAGCTGCTCCTGTTATGCACTATATGCAGTCCAGCCTCTGTAGTAAGTAAATCACATAGTTTGAGCAGTTTGTATACTAATAACTGATCTAAGTCAAGGCAGAAAAAAAATGTACTATATCATTTTTGGAATGCAAGTACCTCAGTGGCCAGACTGTAATCCTCACACCAGCATTCTGGTTTGCTCTGCCTTACCACCTCAAGTTTCTTTAGTATAACCTGTTCTTTCTACAGCTTTTATTTTTTTTCCCAGTGATAAAAGGTTTTCCATCACACAGAGCTATTTCCTAGGCAGCAGCAGAGGCTCCGTCTTGCACTTTGTGCTCCCTGCAAAGGCACCAGGAGCTGCAGGTCTCTGCACCAATTGGGGATTTATTTTCACTGCCAGACCCCAGAGCTGCTTCAAGGCAGTACAACTCCATTTCTGTGGGGACCCGGCACTGCCATTTTATCATGAGGAAAACTTCAGGGGGTGGGCACAGCGCTGGCCTCTCCCAGCAAAGGGCAGCCCCAGCGTGTCTGTGTTAGGGCTTTCCAGCAGAACAGCTACACGGAGAGCTGGCACAGGGAGGGGGAAGGAGGCAGCTGCCAGGGTGCTGCCTGTAGGAGAGGCCGCCTGTGGCTCTGATTTACCAGAACACCCTGGCAGGGACTGTGCCAAAGCAGTGCAGCCTCCTGCTCTGGGGGAAGGGGAATACGTGCGGGGCTGTCAGAGGAGGCAGCTCTGTCCTGCTGCAGCCACCCCAGCCCAGCCCAGCCCATGGGACCCTCCTCACTGCCCCCTCAGCAGGGCGCTGCAGGCAGCGGGCTCAGAGCCCGCAGAGGGCCGTGGGTGCCCATGGAGAGGATGGATTGACCAGCACTCAACACTGCGGAGCTGGGTTTGCTTTGTAATTTCATCCTTGACACTTGTGCTGCAAACCAGGTACTTCACTTGTAAGGTAATAGAAACCTGAAATCCAATTTACCACGAGCAGCCCGAGCTGGTGAAGTTGCAAGGCCCGCTGTGCCAAACGGAGGCGCAGGGTGACACCCCGGGTGTCACCCCGGCCGTGCTGGCCCTGCAGCACAGCCTCAAACCCATGGCAATGCCCTGTTCTGAGCCTGAGCAGCACAGCCCAAACTGAGCCAGCTGAGGCTGCAGCAGCACTTCAGCCTCACCACCTTCAAGGCTTCAGCTGCAACTCAGCCCAAAGACGAGAAAATCTTGCAATTTAGGCAAGTAGAAAAGTGTCTGTGCCTGAGTACAAACAAAATTTACTATTCTCTGACCACAAGCCAAGTTTTGGCAATTAATAATTGGGAAAGTGTAATAAAATGTTTCGAAAGATAAAGTTTCTAGAGATTCCTCCTGTTCTTTCAAAAGCATCGTGTGAAATTGCTCAATTCCACCTAGGTCTAAAGACAGGGGAATAGCAAGCACTGCTAAGAAAACTAAATGACAACTCATGCACTTATAACAAATTCTCATTGTTGATGGAGATACTCATGAATTTAGCCAAAAGTTATTTGCAAATAATGTCTGTTTCTGAGGTTGTAGCGTTCACCATCATCTCTCTTAATTATTTCTGACACATTCCGTATTATTTATGGCCTTCAGTGACACTGGGAAATTAACTCTCAGGCTTCTTTAAAGCAAATGTGCCAAGAAACAGAATTAAGTGCTGCACATTTGTATTACAGCATTCAGGCACCTGAAGTAATCAAGCCAGTGCATGCAGTGACATGGTGGGAATATTACTCATATAAATGCCTGTGAGGAACAAGGGCATCCGTAGGCAGATTTTTGCTCTCTCCAGTATCTTGTCTGCACTTGGTTGTTCAGGGAGATCCTGAAATTCCAAGAACCTTAATCAGCCCATGCTGATAGAAGACCAGTCCCAGCATGGCTTGCATGAGGGACTTGCAGAGAGGAACAGAAACAAACTCTTCTCAAGGAACTCTCACCCCAAAAATATCTATCAGCCTGGAGGTGTCTGAAAGGTGCAGCTGTCCCAAAATAAGAACAAGGTGCCAACCCTTATTCATCCTTCCTCCAGTATTTATCCACACTCCCTGCAACACAATGGCTACATAGAGTATTTTTTGGCCTGTGAAACAATTCTGTTAATGCAATCAGTAGCCTCAGATACGAGCATCCATGAGGTACTCTGGAAAGTTGAGGAAATCTGCCCACCAGAAAGGCTGAAAATTGCTGTCCTTCAGCTGTGTCATATTTACTCCCCAGGGCTATTTCCTTTTCAAAACAGTTTGTGGGCAGAAATAGTTTTCCTTCTTGTGGCAGGTGCAGGTAAAAACTTACGATCTATGGGCAAATTTATAGCAGGGGTTTGGTACTGAAAGACAGGAAATGAAAATTAACTCTTACTGCTTTCGAATCCATTAAGTTCCTGCTCCTTCAGGTTTCTAAATCTTCTCATGATCTGCCCCTGGGGCCCAGCCTGGGTTGGATGCCACTGTCTCTGCAGGGGAAAACAATAATAAAAGTTTGCTTCTTAAGCCTTAGCATTTTACTAGAGCTTAACATCAGCTGGGCAGCTTCTTTAAAGGTCCGTTTTTACCCACAGAGAGTGGTAAAAAGACCAGTAAGAGAGCAGGATCCTAAAATACACTAACTCTTCATGTGCATTTGAAGTCAGACTGTCTGATCCTTTGTCTTATCTCCCTGTTTTATCTGCAACCTGCAAACCTTTCCACCAGCAGATTTGTATGCACAGAGATGTCTGTGAAATAGTTGTTCTTCAGAGGCATTTGGATGAAAACAAGGCGATATTATGCACAGATCAGAGACTGCAGCTCATCAGCACCTATTATCACTAAGTGGGAAACTGCAGACAGACAGAGACACACACAGATGCAGCTGCTCCACCACCACGAGGGTGCTGCAGTGCCAGAGCTACACAGCCATGGCAGAGAGAGGGCCCACAATGTGCCCTGCACCACATGGTGAGGCACAAGGAGTGGCTGGAGCAGGTTGGAGAGGGGTACAACATAAATGCAACCATTATATCTGTTCTGATAGACAGCTGTCATGGAAGGACAGCTTTTTCATAAACATCATGGCACAGACCCATTAAAAATTCACTGTCTTTTCTTTAAAAATCCTTTCTTTTTTAATGCCAGTTGTGCTGAAGATCTTGAAACCAGAGGAGTCTTGTGGCCTACTAGAAGTGTTTTGAAAAGTCTAAGGAAATCCTTTATTCATCAACTTACAGTCTTAATCAGGTTTCTGCAAATAACCTGATTACTGGATATTCTGGTATACTAATAAATAATTTTAAAGAGGCTGTAACTAATGCAAATTAAAAGGGCTAAAGTCACAGAATGCTGTGGATTGGTCTGATAGCACTTGAGGGCACTAAACAAGCAAATTGGCTACATTAAAAAAAGATGAAGTCACTGTCAGAGAATTGTAGAATTGTTTAGGTTGGAAAACACCTCTAAGATTGTTGAGTCCAGCTGTTATCCCATGACTGCCAAGCCTGTCACCAAACCATGTCCCCAAGTGCTGCATCTACACGTCCTCTAAACCCCTCCAGGGTTGGTGACTCCACCACTACTGTGCAGAGCCTGTTCAATGCTTGAAAACCCTTTCGGTGAAGAAATTCGTGGTAATATCCGATCTAAACCTCCCCTAACACACTTCCTTTTGCTCCACATCTTGTTATTTGGGGGAAGAGCACGACCCCCACCAGGCCACCCCCTCCTGTCAGGCAGCTGTAGGGAGGGATGAGGTCCCCCCAAGCCTCCTTTTCTCCAGGCTGAGCCCTCCCAGCTCCCCCAGCAGCTCCTGGGGCTCCAGCCCCTTCCCCAGCTCCGTTCCCTTCTCGGGACGCGCTCCAGCCCCTCGGTGTCCCTCTTGTCACCAGGGGCCCAGAGCTGGACACAGATTTGAGGGGTGGCCTCAGCAGGGCCCGGTCAGGGGTCGGTCACTGCCCTGCTCCTGCTGCCACACCACGGCCGGGACAGGCCAGGTGCCATCGGCCTCGTGCCCACCTGGGCACAGCTGGGACAGGCCGGGTGCCATCGGCCTCGTGCCCACCTGGGCACGGCTGGGACAGGCCGGGTGCCATCGGCCTCGTGCCCACCTGGGCACGGCTGGGACAGGCCGGGTGCCATCGGCCTCGTGCCCACCTGGGCACGGCTGGGACAGGCCGGGTGCCATCGGCCTCGTGCCCACCTGGGCACGGCTGGGACAGGCCGGGTGCCATCGGCCTCGTGCCCACCTGGGCACGGCTGGGACAGGCCGGGTGCCATCGGCCTCGTGCCCACCTGGGCACGGCTGGGACAGGCCGGGTGCCATCGGCCTCGTGCCCACCTGGGCACGGCTGGGACAGGCCGGGTGCCATCGGCCTCGTGCCCACCTGGGCACGGCTGGGACAGGCCGGGTGCCATCGGCCTCGTGCCCACCTGGGCACGGCTGGGACAGGCCGGGTGCCATCGGCCTCGTGCCCACCTGGGCACGGCTGGGACAGGCCGGGTGCCATCGGCCTCGTGCCCACCTGGGCACGGCTGGGACAGGCCGGGTGCCATCGGCCTCGTGCCCACCTGGGCACGGCTGGCTCCTGTTCAGCCAGGGCCACCAGCCCCAAAAGCCCCTTTCCTGCCAGGCCCCCTGCCCAGCCTGCAGCTCTCCATGGGGGCTGTGAGCCAGGGCAGGACCCGGCCCTTGCCCGTGTGGAACCTCACCCAGCAGCCTCAGGCCATGGACCCAGCCTGCCCAGGGCCCTCTGCAGAGCCTTCCTGCCCTCCAGCAGATCAACACTCACACAAAACCTGGTGTTATCTGCAAACTGACTGGGAGTGGCCTCAATCCCCTCATCCAGATCACCAGTCGAGATATTAAACAGAACTGGCCCCAGTACTGAGCCCTGGGGAAGACCACTTGTGACCAGCTGCCAACTGGATTTAATTTCATTCACTATCACTCTCTGGGATTGGCCATCCAGCCAATTTTTCACCCAGCAGCAACTGTCAAAGCAGATGATGTGGCAAAAGAATTCATGTCGATAACACTTCCATTTTCCATTATGAACTTGATCTTTTGATGTCCAGATCAAAGCAAACCCATAAATGGGAGTCCTGACATGATTAAAACAGCCATGAAAAGGTTAAGGGCTGCTTAATTGTCTTACAATTCAGCACAAGATTTAAGGGAAAGGTCCCACATATGAAAGATGGAAATTAGAAGATAGATGGATTAAGGGTTAAGCTGATCTTTTAATCAATGTATCAGGTCCTGAAGACAAGGACTTGGCACAGACATGAATGGGACACAGAAGCTTTCTGAGAAGAGAAGATCCATAAGGACCCTCCATAACCACCTTCCTATTCACATTTATCTTTTTCATCTGGTTCTACATCTACAGTATTTAGGAGACAAGTACTTATGTACCTTCCCAATGCATTATTACCAAATTATCAAATGCAAACCACCACACAACCTTCAGGTAGGAGATGGCAACAAACATCTCCAAAGTACTGACAACAGGCAAAATAAAAGTGGAGTTTAGCATTTTTAATTTATTTAGCAGGGAATTATCTCATGGGTGTCTGATGGCAGACAAAATAACTGCTCCAATTCCTTGGTATGACTGTCAGCACTGAAACCTAGCAAAGCAGAAAATGTGACACCTTTCAGCCAAACTTAATGGGAATATAAATGGGTTGGAAAGGAATAACAATCAGGTCTACAATTGAAATGTTGAGATGCTTAGAAAAAATTACTTATTGTGATAACAAAATAAGTGTTATATGAACCAATAAGTCACCAAAGTTGTCACTGCTTAGGAGATAATTTAGAAATACAGAGCTTTGCAGTTGTTTGGAAGTATGTCATGGATGTTTTTTAATACACATGACAGCTAGTATTTTGTGTAGACTCAGATAAATTTCACATTTACTTCTGACTCATTATCCTAAATAAATCATAAAGTTTCATGCTGTTTATTTATCTAATAAGAAAGAGTGTGCATATAAAATAAAAGGCCAGATTGCCCTTCAACGTATCAGCAATTGTTTTCTCTCTCATTTTTAGTGAAAGTTTTCTTATGAATTATGTAAATCATTAGCAACACACCTGAAAATCAAATACTTTTTTTCCTCTGCAGAAGATCTTGGCACAGAGAAGTTGCTTCAAATCAGGAGGGACAGGAGGCAGTAAGGCTACAAGAACACACATGAAATTACTCATGTCCAAACCCTCATCCATATCACAGAACCAACTAGAACATAATCATTCCTGACTCAGCTTTGCTAAAACTTTATCCTAAAAAATCCTTCAGCATGTAGACTTCTCACCTAGGGAACCTATTCCAATCACGTGCCAACAACTCCACCCTGGATTACCCAATTCAAACACTTGGAAGTCTTGTATCAGGCTTTAAGATGACTTTCCTTGAGTTCTTATATTTTCCAGCTTCATTTTTGAACCTTGAAAGCTTATATCTCCCAGCCTCCCTGAAATACGATCTTAATTTTTTTTTTTTTTTTCAGAAATTGATAGCTTTTCATAATCATTGAGTCTAGGCACTGAAACTTGGGAAGCAAAAATATATACTTCTTCCAAGTGCTGACAGTATTCATTTAATTTCTTGCAACCAGGGTGGAGAGAGTAATAGTGCATTGCCCTTTAACATCCCAGGGCTCCAAAACTCATAGAAAAGCTGCCCTTTGCACAGCGTTTATCCAGACTTTGCTGGAGGCCAGGGCAAGGTGCCCCGGGTGCCCTGCTCCCCCAGCCCTTGTCACCATCGTGCCCTTGCTCCAAGGGACCGTGCTGCAGCTGCCCTGCTCTTCTCTCTCCCTCCTGCCCTGTCACTTCCTCCAAGCACGTGGATCCAGAAAGAATTTCTCTGGTCCTTTGCTCCATCTGCTGCTCAAACTCTAAACGTGAAAGAAGGCAGAGCCCCTAGACTCCAGCAGAAATGCTGTTTAGGGAATGATGCTACTGCAGTTCACTTGCATTAATCAATTTGAAATAAAAGCAAGATGCTTTGCAGGGGATTGCAGGTACTGGGGATTTAGCTTCACTTAAATTTGGGCAAAAAAAAAGAAAAGAAAAAAAAGAAAAAAAATCCAAAAAAATTAAAATTTTCTTTTACCATCTTCCAGTTTTCCAGAAATTCTTTAATTCTATGCTAGATTACATGTTAGAGATTTATATTTATGGGGATATTTTTTCCTCCAGTTTGGACTGATTCAGGAAATGAAATGGGAGCAGAACAGGACAGAAGAGATTTGCCTTTTCCTTTCCAGAATATAACCACAGCACCCACTGATGACAGGATTTTTGGTTCAAGGTTGTTTGTGCAAGCCAACTTCATTTTTCCTGAAGAAAATCTTAGGGACATTGCTTTGGTGTTTAGAGGAAGAAGGAGCTCTGTGCATTTACCACTTTTTTGTTTAACAGAACATGGATTAATTTTAGCACTTTTGGGCACAGGAATTTTAGCGGGTTTGGGCACATATGTTTCTTCTGAGTGAAAGGCAGTAAAAAGTTAATCACAGCCTCATTCATCACTGGCCTGATCCAACTTACCTGCCAATCTGTGGGCACATCTCCACAAAAGTGGACCCATGTACCCAACAATTCTCCTCTGACCAGTCTAAAAATAAGAGAGGTCTTGTATGAAGCCAGACATAAATGGATACCAGACAATAAATCACTGTAATAAATAATATCAAGAGAAGAAAATGGGGATTCAAATCAAGCTCTAGATTTATAAACTATAGAGGTAAAAGATCTAGCAGCTGTGAAGGAACAAATGGGTATGATTGACTGCTTTGTTCTGTTTGCAGATAAACTTTGCAATTGCAGCTCCAGTTAATAGTCATGCAGGAATCCTTAGCTGTAAGCACAAAGAGAACAATAAAACAGCAAAACTCCAAAGTTACAACGTACAATGGAAGATGGAAGTTGATGCAGCAGGGCTTTGCCTTCCTCTTTCCTTTGGCAGCACTGTCAAAGTGGCATAGCAACTTAGAAAATAATGAATACATAACTAAAACTATGTCAGAATAAGCAAGAAGGGAAAAACCATGGGTTTGCTACCAGTCCCTCTCAGTACTAATTGCTGATTTTGATAGCTTTGTGCTTCTGAGCCGACAACACACAGGAAGGGGAGGGGAAAAAATGTTTTATTCAGTGCTCGATAAATGCGCTGCAGCTTCGTACTGACACGGCACTCGGGACAAAAGCACTTCACTGTGCCATCAAGCAGCTGAACTTCTAGTCCTGCCTTGTCTAAAAAAAACAAGCGATGCCCCTTCTCCAGTCAAATGACACATTAGTTGCTGTCACTGCTGTCAAGGCTGAGTTATAATGATAGCATTACTGCTCGTACAGCCTGCAGGCAAACCAAACAGCATCAGAGAGGGAGGCTGCCAGGAAGGTGCAGTCACCACCTCATCTGCCTAGTGAGAGGAATAATGTTTTTTGCAAGAGATATTTCCCAAAGAGCAGTGATCCTTGCAAACTGCCCTGAGAAACACCCGTGCCTTTCTGACCAGCCTCCTTTTCATTCTACAGATACAATAAATCAACCTTCACATCCACAGCTGATAACAGTATTTTTCCTCATCAAGCTGAGGCTCTTTCTGTCATACTCAGCCCCTAGCAGACCATCCTCCCGGTGCTGTGTTTTGACACAGGTTTTTTGCGGGGTTTCTGACCTCCCCATGCTGCAATCCAGCTCTGATCATACAGCTGAATGCGTGAGAGCTGCAATGTAGAAATTAGCACATGGCACAAAACAGCGACCTTTCGACCCAAATAAAGGCAGGGTTGTGCCCGACATGATTATTGTCCTGCCATGCATCTATTCCTGTGAATAGTTTCATTTAAAAGGAGACCATTCGAAATTATCACCTGCTTCCCAACACACGAAATTTCTCCCAGCATTTCCAATTCTGCCAGATTGTCTGAACTCCTGTTAAGAGGCTTCCATTCCTCTCCCTGCTGCCAGGCACTGCACTCACATTGTTTGCTGCCAAACTGGAGCTTGCCCGGGGTTTCCGTGCCCCCAGCAAACAGCTGCCCAGGTTCTGTCCCACCAGCCGGTGGGTGAGGAACAGGCAGGGAGCAGCCTCACATCTCAGCACCACGCTGAGCTGCTGCTGCTGCAGCGACAGCTCCTCATCACAGCATCTGCCCCACCAAAGCTCATTAGGGGCAAATAAGCAAGGAGTGCTGGGGAAGGATCTTGTCGTGATTCATAATGTCAGACCTTTTTCTGCCTTGTCTTTTCATGTTAAAATTTTCAGAAGAACATGGAAGAGTCACACTTGACAGGTCCTAGAGTAGCTTTGATATCCTGATCAAACTTGGCACCTACTACTTTATATCTGGAGTAAATGATCTTTGGAGCTCACGTACACATCATGTATTAGCATATGTAGCTTTTTTTATATCTATTTGATATGTATGATTCTGTTTAGCTGCATATGGATACACAGCTACCTATTCCTTGGCCTACTGTGATATCCAAAGGGATTCTCAGGCAAATTCCCACTAGGCTGGCCTCGAGGATCATACCTTTCTGAGCGATACAGGGTCACAGCAGTTACTCAGAACAGCTCATCAGGCTATCAAAGAACTAGGTGACTCCTGCTAGCCAGCCACACAGACTGGCCATTTTCCCTTTCCCCTTCTGACAGATAAATTATTGAACATATAACATGGAAGTTTTCCTTTAAATTCATTAACAGTTCATCCACACACTACAGCAAGCTGTTATATTTGGATACCCTTCCCTCATAAGCCTCAGGCTGACTTCTCTCTCTTAAAAATAGTTTCCCACTGGATACCAACATGGTTATGGTGGTGTACAGTCCCCTCCCAAACACAGCTCCCTGTGTTTTATCCCCAGTTCACATCTCCAGTGCAGCATGAGAAGGACCAGGCTCCTGAAAGACCCTGGAAGGCTCCTACCTTTGAGACTTTTATCCCAGACCCCGAGAACCACATGAACTTCCTTGCAGTTTGAAATTAGACCTGTCTGGCCCCACAATCTCCCTGAATGCAGCAGTGTGCTGACTGAAGCATGCACTGCCCCAGCTGCAAACACCTGCTGGGAACCTGCCTGCACCAGCCTGCAGCAGGTTTCTGATGGAGCACATGAAGGGAGTTCTTCAGCAAAAACACTGACAGCAAACCCTGCCCCATGGGTGTTAGCAATTCCAGCAGGTGCCACAGGTAGCCCCAGGTATAACAACCTTTTTCCCTCTCTAGGATGCCCATTCTCACCCTGACAAGCTGCTGTGCATCCCACTGCACACCATAAATAGACTTTCTGTCTCTCATGCAGAACACAAAAGAGAAGTTTTGTTGTCAATCTCTCATTACAGATGCAGATGTAAGGAAAGGTGGGAATGGGCCTGGTTTATTTAATGAGCACATCCAGCAGTGTCAAAAGGGACCAGCCCTGCAGCCCCTGTCCCTCCACAACAGCCTCAGCAAGTGGGGCATTGGAGAAGGTGCCTGCTCCCACAGACACTGGAAGAGCAGTAATTACTGATTTCCTGGTGCCTTCAGTGACCTGACCTAGACAAACTTTCACTAAGTTACTTCAGGACATGCATTTCCTCAGCTTTGTCACTGGAGCTATCCAAACCTGCTACACAGGGTTGTCCCTTGATGCAATTATTTACCCACAGAGAAATCATCTGAAATTTTCTCCCAGACCCAAAACAGCACCTAGCACAGTAGCTAGACTTAATCCAAAACCCAAGAACTTCCTAGGGCATAACCTGGGGACTGGCAGCCCTTGCTGCCTCCCTCAGCCTCCTCTTCCTGCCATCTCACCCTTGCTTTTTCTTTAACTACCAAGAATCCCTAATTTCGGATACTAGACGTCCAGAAGTCTCACATACAGAGGAATCATCTCCCCATCTTGCTTATATTACAAAACAAATTAGAGATATTGAAGTGAAGTGTGTTAATCCTGTAATTATCATGGTTATAATGAGGCAGTTTAATGATCTTGCTAATTGTCTGTTCAGCAAGACTGGATTGGAAAACATTCCTTACCCCATCCACCCTTCTAATTCTGCTTAGATCAGATGTTTCCTGTAAGTGAAGAGTTGTAGCTATGTGTATCACTACCCCATCACCAAATTAATGTTTAAAAACTGATGCAGGTCTAACCAAAGGCCAAGTATTACATTGTAAGCAATGCCTATGTGGCCACAGTCAGTAGCTATTCAGCTATATATTAATTCAGACAAGATTGCCAGAGGAAGCAAAAACAGAAATAAAACATCTCTGTGAGGACTAAAATTTTGCTTATGGATTGCCTGTTAAAAGTCTTAAAATTATCAGCTGAAATAAGCTGCCTGAAAGTTGTTTCTGCCTAATCAACTCCTTTGCTGTTTATTCTGCTGCACAGACCCACCCTCAGCCTGTGGCAGTGGCTAAATGCAGGTGCTGTCCCAGAAGCCACCTTCAGTGCCCCAGGAAACTTCATTCCCCAGCTCCTGCACACCTTGGGAGCAACTCGGGACCCCCTACATGGGTCGTCAGAGACTCATTAAAAATGATCTGTACAAAAGAAAACAATCAAGAATGGGTACACAAGTAAGTAATTGTTCGCTACTGCAAAAAACACAAGCTTCCAGCACATCAGCTGCTCTGCAGGGGTTGTCATGCATATGCTAATCCTGGAGTAAACTGAAAGTAATTCAAAGCAATGAAGCAGTAATTTACCCCATGTTTACAGTAATTCAGCCATGCTTTCCCTGCCATGGCTTGTTCAAACCCCCACATCTCATCCTTCCAGCTCTCTCAGCTGTAAAAAAGGTGAACCAAGTGTTGCTGTAATAGGTAAAATTTACCAAGCATCTCAATGTAGAATTCCGATTTTGAGGGTGATAGCTGTGCTTCCCAAGCAAATGATTGCAAAAGAAGTGAAAAAGATTGAAGGGTCCATCCATTTAGCCAAACACACACCACTGAGCTACAGAGGTGACTGGAGAACTTCTTCCAAGTACCAGCCATCTCTCTGAGATCCTCACCTCACCTGCAGCTACAAAGCAAAGGTAACTTGTCATCAAGCCTGGTAATGACAGTGCTGTGAGCAGCCACCCAAAGCCCAGAGGTCAGATTTAAACTGAGATTAAGCCAGCAAAGCTCCACCAGTCAGAAAACACAGTGATTTACAAGCAGGTGAGGACCCAAGCTCTGCACACAGCAAGCTTTGCATCACCTTGCACAGGCAAACATCCCAGCACAGAGGCCAAGCTGCCCAGCACAGCAGAGAACAGACAAAAATCAGGACTTATCTCTAACTGTAACCAGATCTTAATGCTCTGCACCTACCAGATTTTGTTTCTAGTACATTTGACACGCTAGAGAAATAATGAATAGTAATTGGAATTAATCATTGGAAGTTCCATTGCAATTAACAGCAGTGGTTAGCATGCCAATTATTTATGAGTACAGAAGTGACGTATGGGATCAGCCCAAAGATTTAACTAACCCACTGTCCCATTTCCAACAACTGTCAGCAGCAAATGCCTGGAAATACATTTGCAAGGGCAAGGCAGGCATTAAGCAATGCTTTCCCTGAATGTTTTTCCAACCTCCAATGGCTCACAGCTGAGAAATTTCCGGAGCCAAAGACTCCTGCCAGGGCTGTGCATCTGAGCAGCTGGCACCCAGCAGCACCCACAAACTCCTTTTGCTCTGCAGAACATCTCTGCCTGTGCCTCAAAGGCCAAGCCCCAGAGGGTACAGGCGAGTCCTGCATGTAGCACTATTTCTTTACTTATTTGAGATGCAATTCTCTTAGCATCACTGCATGAGTTCAAGGCATCACAGGGCTGGAGCTCTCCTTTAGCCAAGTGCTGAGGGTTAGTTTGCTGAGAAAAGGGCTCACAAGTGAGACAACAGCAGGTCATAAATATACTATGGTCTAATGATTTCCCACAGCTTTAAAAAATACTGTCACTGCAGCATTTGGCCATGATAACCAAAGGATGCAATCAGGAGAAGGTTTGTAGATAAGCACTAGATTTCATTAAAACCACCCAGCAGAGATTAAAAATGAAGACAAGAAAAGCTTATCAAGACACAAGTCCTCTTCTCAGTTCTATCAGCTCTGCTATTAAACTGTACCATGTCTCCCCAGAGATCTGCCTTGGCTGAGCAGTGCTTGGTGCAGGAACAGCAGGGAGCAGGTCGGTTTGGTGCCTCCTGAAATCCACCGCCCCTGCTCCCCACCCTGCAGCAGCCACACAGAGGATGGGCCTCACATGCCAAGCAAGACCTGGGAATGAAAGTTCATTTTCCAGCAATGGGAAAAATATTCCCTTGGCGGGAAGAGGAGAGGTCAAGTTACAGTGCAATCTATTAAATGAGTCTGTTTCTCACCACACTTCAGAAAATAGAGTGGAAACAGCAGAGTGATGGCATTAGGTGGAATCACCAGCAAGATGAGAATCGAGCACCAGGGAGATGGGTAAAAAGCCAAGGGGATGTGGCTGATCTCATTTCCCTCATTCCTGCAACAGACACTTTTATTCTGTGCTTCACATTCCTGATAGCACAGACACAGCCACCCACAGGGGGTCGAACTGCCAAAGGAAAGTTATTCAATAACTTCGGACAGGTTTTGGGGTGAGCTGCAAAAGCCAGGCAGTAGCTGTGTGCAAATCAGCTGTTACACCTGGAGAAGGTAGCCCAGTGTGAAATTTTAAATAAAATACATCATGGTTTTCAGACATATGCTACAGCAAGGAAACCACTGGAGATGATGAAGAGCCTTGTTTGTTGTTTGGGCTTTTGGTTTTGTTTTGAAAACAATTTTGCAATAACACCACTTCAAAACAAGCTGCCATATATGAAGTGGCAGAGTCAATATTACATTTTAAATAAAACACTCATTTGTTTCTCATTGTGCCTTCAAAATTATAAGCTTCTTGATTACAAACCCCTTTCTCAGACAACCTCAGATTAGGAGGCATGGTGCTGGCAGCCAGGATTGTTTTCAGCACTGTACGATCCTCAGCCATAGAGCCACACTACAAATGAATTTGCGTAACAGAGATACTTGGGCCAAACACAGCGAAACTGCTCATTATTCCTGAGATGTAACATGGCTCCAAACCATCCCTCTATCCATTTACCTCTGTCCATTAACCATCCCTCTGTTTATTGGTCCATCTTCAATATGAGCAACTGGTGAAAAGTTTGGGGTAAAAACTCCGCAAAGATGAATTTAAGTCAGAACCAATATTTATTCCAAGACTGTTCCTCAGTCCATTCCATCTACTCCCCAGCTCTCTACGATAAATCACTTGGGCTCCCCATGTACTGCACCACATCAGATCTCAGCAGCATAGATCAGAATACACAGCTGTGTTTATGCGAAAGAGAAACTAATAAATGAAAAATTATGAGTGGAAATTGAATCTGCTAGACGAATGCTCAGCAATAGATTAACATATGCTGCATTTGCAAAAAAAAAATATTTTAACTCCAGCTTATATTAAATATTGAGATGGCTGAGTTTTCCTCTATATTCTGCATGTCTTGATATATTGTAAGCGAGCATATTTCATTAGTTGCATATATCCATATCTCTCTAATAACTTTCAAACTCCTGGACTCCTGTCATTTGGACTTATATTTGAAGAGACACTTGAGACCTATAAAAGAAGGGAAAAAACCCAAAAACCAATACTAAAAGCAATGTGCTTTCACTGCTTTTGTCAGTGGAAGCTTTCTTTTGAGCTGTGTAATTGAAAAGCAATGCAGTAGCACAAAATATTACATGAGATGAGGAACATTTCAGTGACAGCCTCGCAGCCCACAAACCAAAACATAATGCATTGTTTATCACAGATAATTGCAGGCTTTCCATCCCATTTTAATCTTTTTGTTAGCTTTTAAACAAACTCTCTGCCCCAATTTTAGAGACAGGAAATAAGAAAAAACATTTGCATTCTCTTCTGAAGAATATTCATTATTCAGGGTAACAGAGAGAATAAACTGGATCCTCTGCAGAATGTACTCCCCTGCTCATGGTAGCTACCCTTTGCAAGATAAGATACAAGCCAGTGAACCAGCACAACACATTTTCTTTATGTAACTTTTAGGAAGCTGTAACTAAGCTGTAAGCTTCTCTGTTTCTATTCCTTGGCTTTGAATTCATTTTCTGCCTTATTTTAATATTTTCTAAATTAAAAAAAAATCCCACCAAAGTCAAACCTTTTTCATGCAGATGAGGATGCCAGGAAGTAATTCAGTAGCAGATTTATCCCTGAGAACAGGAACACATTTCAAAAGTCATATCTCCATTTTTAATCATTTTTACAGTCTAAGAGGGAGCATTTTCTAGTGAGATATTTTTCCTCCTGCCTGGACTGCTCTGAAGAGCAGGAACAGTCTATGTAACAGCTGAGCTGCTGAAAAATCCATGAGAAGGTCAAAAATGTAATTCTGACACCAGTTTTAATCCAGCCTAATTCAGCCAAAGTCATTCAAGGGAGAAAAAACCAAAACAACTTATGGTCAATAGCCAAAGAGAACTTTAGCTCACCCCTATGTTACCAATTTCATGGACATCAGTGTTGATGAATATTCCTATTTTCCTTACAAATCTATCCATAGCCTGAGTATTTGCACGTCTGACTGATACAATCCCTTTCATGGAAGTCAGCAGAACTCTTAATCTTCACCCACTGCTGATGAATTAAAGCTCACTGCCTAACACTCGTTGATAGCAGGTTCTCTCCTCAGGGGACCCGGTTTGAACTCCATGCCCATAATTAACAAAATCTCAGCTCCCCTCCAACGAGCTACCACTGTGCTGTGTTCGTCACATCCTGCAAGGACAGGGGCCAACTCTCACAGAAAAACCTGTGCAAAGGCAGCTCCGTTTGCTGACACCACTCAGGTGTTGCTCGTAGCAGGCGCCTCCTATAACGAGATTTGCAGTGCATTTTTTAGAAGAACACTTGGTTAAATTAGGATCTGCAAGCTACAGTGCCACACATGCATAATGCAGTGTGGCAGCTCTGGAGATTCAGTGAGGCTGTGCAGAGAAGCATCCATAGCTATAAATGAAAAATACAGGTTTTCAAAATACAAATTTCATGTCTCAAGACACCTGCTACTTGCTCAGAGAATGAATGGAAAACTACCAGAAATAAGAATGGGCATGATCATTAGGCTGTTGGTAATTTACTACTCTGTTCTGCATCGTCAGCAAACCAGACCACTCTGGTTGGGCCAAAACTGTTGCTGTCCCAAATTCAGTCAGTGGGAGAAAGCCAAGCAGACAGCAAAACCTGGAAACAATCTTAACTTGGTCAAGGTGTAGGGGTGTGGAAGGACAGCTCAGAAGGCGACAAAGGACATTAAGTGTTTCAGTCACTGACGTGACACTAAGGATAGTGTGAGGTCTAAAGAAGTAAATTGTAATGCAGTCTTGGTCTCTAAAGAAATTGCAGAAGCAGGAGGATAAAACTCACACCCTTGTGCTTCAAAGGCATAAAATTCCTGCTGCTGAAATGGAGAAAGGACAGTCCTGCAGTTCTTAGTAATATCTGATGCAGCAAATTTTTCAAAAAGACAGAAAAGCAAAGAAAAGAGCAATGTAGGAACACATCAGGTTTGAAGGCACAGATTAATAGATTTCAATATCAATCAAGTTAAGGTAGAGCTTGTTATTAGAGACTATTGCCTTCAAGTTGCTTCTGTTCGTGTATTTATTAATTTGGGTATTTTTACACATTTTCTGTATGAAAAAAAAAAAAGAGTGAGAAATTGATTTTAGATTTCTGAACTATGCTCTGTCTTCACTATTTCCATGGAGCTCCAGAGTGAAGCTGTCTGTTCAAAATGCCAAGTAGGCATTCTGGCAATGAAGACCAATAAAGATGCACAAACAAGAATTCTGCCTTGGTAACTAATTGATGTCATGTGCTTCTAACTTCCATCCTGCTGGCTGGGCACCCCAGGGAACAGCCCTGCCATGGGTAGCACCACAGCCAGACCCCTGTCCACAGCCCTTTCCCTAAGGCTCCCTCTCTGCATCAGACACAGATGGATATTGTCCCCTCACAACAACTCTCTGATCCAGTTGACAATTCCCAAAAGAGAAGCCTTTGAATTATCAACCAGCCATTTGTACAGCTGAAATAGCAATAAGCCAATACCAGGGTCATAAACAACCGTTCCAAGTTCCTTTTTGTGATAAATTGGTTGCAAACATTTCTACTGGCTCTAGCAGTATGAGGTTGGAAGTCATGAGTGAGCAGAGCAATTCCCACTACAGCTGGATAAACCCTCCCTTCCCAATCTGTTATAGCTGTAACAAGATATACGTGGAGAAATAGTGTTGATCAAGGTGGAATAATATTTAGAGCAGAATGTCAGGTTCAGCCACAAATAGATTTGCTTGTGGAAGCAGCTGCTACACCCATTAGAATCTTTTAATAAACTGTTATGAAGATTGACACCTTTGAAGTAATTAAGTATTTTTAGGTAATTACTGTAGCAATAAGACGTGCTCATTTTCAGAATAAGGAATTATCTGTAGTTCCCATTGCTGTGTTCCTTTTAATAATTCATAGTAGTTTGACACCAATGATTATTACTCCAGCTTTCCATCTTTCCAAATAAACTAATAGGAGCAAAAGAAACTGTTTACAGTCCAGGGGAAATCCCACCAGTTTAACATGAGCTGGTCACATGGGACTTGTAGGGGAAAGGAGCACACAGAAGGCATGATGCCAATGCACTGAGGAACAGCAAAAATTCCTTAAAGTCAAGATCCTGTGTAGAAGGACAGGAAAAAATAGTAGAGCAACAGTAGTAGCCGTGAGAAAATGACGTCTCATTGACAGGCTTGCTGCCAGGTCTGTGAGGATACTCACACGGCCTGTGAGGAGGAAGGGACGTTTTCACACCATCGGTGCTATGGACCACCACCCAAAACAAGCTCCCCCCTTCTCCCTTCCACTGACACCTGAATTCAGACTTGCTCCCCACGCCCCTTGAAGGGCACAGGTTCATCCTGGATGTCCAGTCACCCATCTGCCTGTGCCAAGTGAGCCATCAGAAACTCTCCTGGACCCACACTCGTTCTGTGTTCTCACAGAGCAAATCTTTGCATCTGCACACAGAGCCAGACTCAGGCTCACGCTGCTTCCAAGCAGCATTTTATCTGATAATTGCAAAATATACAAACCCAAAACTTCCCACAGCCACACTTGTTATTTTTGCTATGAACTGCCCAGTGAAACCCCAACAGGTTTCCCGTGAGGTTGTGTTGATAGGATCTCAGCATGCAGATGGGTTTTCTCAGTGCAGGACAGCTTACCTGTGCTCCCCTGCAGAGGCAGTGTGCCTATCCTGGAGCTCGTTTCAGGAGCAGAGTGACCAGGCCAGATTTCAGTGCTGTCCCACTCCTGCACAGTGTCACCCGTCCAGAATTCAGCAGTGTCCTTCATCCACCCAGTGCCAACCAGCTGGGCATGACACCCTTCAGGGCCTGAAGGCTGAGAGCAGCTGCACTCAAAGAAACTGTTCTGCCATCCTAAAAGAAATATTGAGAATTAAAAAGTTAATAAGAATAAATACACATCGATTAAATAAGAAGGCTAAACCCTAAAAAATGTTACTGAATTAAAAAAAAAAAAAAACCAAAACAACAAGAAAGGTTAAAACAAAATGGTCTTGTTGATAAAAAATGCTTCAGTAGTTTTAAACTAGCTAAGAGTGGCTTTGGCCTTATTATTTTCAGTAAATCTGGAGGTTTGTTTTGTATTTTAACTTAAATGTCAAGTTATAAATGCACTTTGAACTGAAAATACATTTTGAAAAAACCTTTTCAAAATGGGACATTCACTTAAACTAACCATTTTCCCATAAACAGGCTTGGCTTTGACAGAAAAATGTCAGCATAAAATATACCCACAGCTCCGTTCTGAACTGTGTGGCCCCTAATGACAGGATGTTCTTAATTTGGCCCTCTGAAAACATCTCTCAGTGCCCCACGACCCAGGCACTCCCAGACAGCTTTTTTCCTCAGCCAGACCATTGGTGTTGCTTCATCAGGGTTTTTAGCTGCTGCCTCACTCTGCCCTCCCAGCAGAGCTGCTCATCAGGAAATCTGAGTCCTTCTCTGCAAAGAAGGGAATATTGCTGCTTGGGATGGATAGATATCATTAGATTAACCCCCACTTTGTCTTCATTTGCTCCCATCACAGCAAAGACAGAAATATCTGGCCCATACACAGCCTCTGCCCAACCCCATTAACATTTGGTTAAAAGAGCCACCAAAGGAGAGATTAACAGCTCCTCATTTATTTTAAAGTGTTTCCTGGTTTGTTTTTGAAATGCACCATCTGTGCTTCCACCACGACGTATTAATGAAACCTGGCTCTTGGTTCTTCTAGGGCACAAAAGTGATTTTGAATGCACCGGTAGCCGGGAACCTGAACCCAAAGTTGCAGCTGTGACTGTAAGTAGTGTGTGGTAATGGCACATCCACCTTTCCTCATGGAAAAGCTCATCCACACAGCTCCCAGGAGCTCTCTGAAGAAGATTGTGAAAAACCCACCAGCAACATCCAGCCTCTTTTACAATTCAGACGTAATGAGGCCAAGGAGACTTTAGCAACCATAGATTTCAAGTAATGGCTGGATTCAAGCAGCTGGAATCGAGACACACTCTCACAGATGGTTCTTGTGTTTGCTTTTGTTGTGGTTTAGCCAGCAGACTTTGGGATAACTGTGTTTCAGGATCCCAAGGCTCTAATAAAGTTGCATTTCCCATCAGCTCTATTTTTATTTGCATTGCTGCAGGAGGTACCTTGGCATCTGTAAGACAAGACAGAAAGGCTTACAAAGTGGATCAAAGTGTAGGATTAGGGCACAATTTGACTCTTCAGATAAATATACAAAACCTGCAACTAAACTGTGCTTTGGAGAGGAATTTTAGATTTTATTAAATCTGTTTGGTGCTCTCTGACTGTGTACTCAAGACAGAAACCCAAGATTTTTATCCTGCTTAAGCAAGCAGTAAAGGTAGTTAAATTCCATACAAATTCTCTCAGACCAAAGCACATTTCCACAGTAGATAACCCAGATTATGCTAACAAAGCAATGGATTAACTTTTTTTCCCTCAAATGGTAATGCTGTTAAAAACACAAAGCCAAGTGACACTGTCCTGGCTAGAAAAAGCCCATCAGTTTTGGTAAAGATTACTCTTATTAAATAGTAATATCTTGGTCTTCTCAGAAATTACCATTTGCTGGGGGAGACAGAGAAGGAAGGAAAGGAGGAGGAGGAGGAGGAGGAAGAGAGAGTGGGACAGGGACTTTAACATCTGCCTTCAAAGACATTGTTCTATCTGGTAAAAGTGACAAAGTTGTGTTTCTAAAGAGATGAAAATCTGAACCTAATGTCAGCAGTCTGCCTTTTCCTGAGGAAAACCACCATGAATTTCAGCATCTTTTACCCACAAGGTGAAGTGGTACCAGTTATCGTGGGAGAAAAATAAATCACAATGTTTCATGTCCAGACCAAAAATTAGGTAAACTCTGGAAAAGCAACAGTAAACCCTGGAAACAGAAAGTTTTATTCTGCATTAAATATGAAATAAACCTACTAAAAACAAGGAAGTAAAAAAAAAGTTTGAATTATGCCTGAAGATACCTCAGCCATATGTGGTGCCATATTCAGAAATTTCTTTCTAGGCTGCTATGCCACTGTTCAATTTGTTAAATTATTTTTATGTTAGTGAGAATGATTAGGTTTCTTGTGCAGTTATTGGGACCCGAAAGGCACCTTTATTTACCTCATTTATCATATACAGCAGCATTCAGCTGAAGTGTAGAGGTAAACAATTTTAAATAGCAATATTCTTGCTAGAATGCAGTCATCTTGACCACAGGAGCTTTGGAAAAATGCAGATTTAAACTGTTCACATCACTGTTTTATCTGCATTTCAGTCTGAATTACTAACTTATCATCAAGCTCAGCAATAAAGAAACATGGAGGGACGATATTAAATATTTATGCCTCCAGTACCTTACAAGTTTTCATTGAAATATTAATTGTAAAACAAAAGCATAACTGTTCCAGCTACCAGGAGTGGTAAAGGCAATACTTAAAGCCAACCAACAGTGCTACAGCCAATTTATTTTGGTGTGCTAAAAGAATTGTTAGTTCAATTTAAATTTGTCAAAGGAAATACTTTGAAAATATATATTCAAGATATTTGTCAGTCACTTCGTAATCAGCACCTGCTAGAACTGTTAAATTGTTTGCATGTTACAGGATAAACATAAACTAGGAAGTATCTCCCCACCCTGACTCCCCAGTGTATGCTGAATTTCTGTCACAGGATTTCCTGCAGCTTTGCACACTCACACCAGGACTGACACGTTAGTGCAGGACTCCAGAGCCTGGCCTGGCCACGATGCTTATGGCAAAGCAGGTGCCACAGGCAGCCTTTCATCATGCCATTTTCTTAAAAGGTGGTCTGTTCAATCACAAAATGTCTTTTACAGTAAGTTGCAATTATTTTTTACAAGAAATAAAAGCTTACTGCAATCTGAAAGAAATAAAAGCTGGTCTTTGCTGAAAGAGCTTATTATAAAAGGCAACCTGTGTGGGTGAGGAAGGGAGAAATGCCAGCTAAAATGGGCTGAAGAGAAAAATCAAAGAGTAGTGGGGATAGATGAAGAGCAACCTCTACTTCACAGAGATTAAATTATTAATTATCCTGGAGAAAGCCCTGTGTTTACCTCACACACGTTCAGTGCCTTAACAAGGGCCGCCGTCGGTGCTGCATTATAACAGCACAGCACACGCTGAGCTGGAGCCCAGCTTATTGCATTACAGCGGATTTTAAATACTGCTGCTCCTCAAAGGCAATGATATGGGGTCAGGAACATAATACCCATTGCAGAGAAATCTAATTCCACAGCTGGGAAAGTCTCTTCCCACCCCAAAATGGCTTTAGGTATTGAAATGAATCCCGTATTACAGCTAAGCTTTGGTCAAAGCAGAAATTCTGACAGATTTATTACTACCTTATCAAGTGACTTCATGGTTTCAAAAAATACATATATTCTTCTAAAATCCATTTATCTAGGCAGAATTTAATAGTTACAAGAAGTATGCTCATTTAATTGAAATTTGCTCCTAGCATGTTACTCTAGGGCTCTCTCCATCTGCAGCACCCCACCAAGGCACGCATCCTTTTATTCCTGCTGTCTATCTTCCACATTCAGAGGACCACTTAAAATCATGCTAAGGCACTTTCCTTTATGCCTTTGCATTCTCGGAAAATTGCTTTTTAACTTGGGTCAGCTTCAATTT
Organism: Daphoenositta chrysoptera; assembly: GCA_013397915.1. Classification (NCBI taxonomy): domain Eukaryota; kingdom Metazoa; phylum Chordata; class Aves; order Passeriformes; genus Daphoenositta; species Daphoenositta chrysoptera. The sequence continues at coordinate 590,697 of VZRO01002488.1, forward strand.
TAACTTTATTTTTTAGGAAATGTTTTTTAATCTGCAGCAGCTCAGCATTTATATACCTCATTTTACAGTGCGGCTCTGGAAGAAATGAAGGAAGTGGCCGAGGCCTCATCACCCCAAAGCAGTGCACTATGTTCATCAAATGTGCTGTGAGGCTCTGGGGGAGACAGGAGAAATAGGCTGTAATTTTGGCTCAGACCCTCCCCGGCCCCCAGCACGAGGTAAAATCACTGCTGGGTGATGCTGGATGCCAGGACGGGCTTTGTGGCACACACGTGCCCACGGGCCCATTGGACCTTTCCTGTCTCCAAGCACTTCACTTCTACAAACCTGCTGATTAATGCAGAAAGCTGAAAGCCCTTCCAAGAGCTAAGGACAGCCCTGGAGAAGGGTGAGCAGAAATCATCACTCAGCTAAAAGCTTTCAGCTGCATTAGTACACATCAGGAGTAACTTGTTCGATTCAGGTCACCTCAAAACAAGGTGACAGGACACCACAGGAGCCCCGGGTGCGCCTGCAGTCCCTGAGGCAGCTTTGCATGGTCCCCTTCGGGCCACAGGAGAGGTGACACCAGGGCTCTGGGAGCACTCAGTGCAGAGAGAAGGGTCTGGCAGGAGGGGAACCACCAAGAGGGTGGATTTAAATTACAATCTAGGAAGACATTCTGGACTGCGGGGGAGGTGAGGCCCTGGCACAGGCTGCTGATTCGCCCCAAACCGGGCCAGGAGACCCTTCAGAGACAGTCAGAGAAGCGGGTGTTTGCTTTATTCGGTACTGGGTGTGTGTGGTGATCTCTCCTACGAACACACCAGCATTTCCTACAGCACAATATTATGGGTTGAATCATGAATATTCATCATATTCCTTGGGACAGGCATGGTTATACAAATTATTTCTCGGAAGCCATTAATATCATTAGCACACGTGCCACACATGCACTGTGTGTCCTGGTGGTCGCACTGAGGAAGGCTTCTCCTCTTCCTCGGGGGTCTTCCTTATGAGGGCTGGTAGTCTTCCTCACAATGCACTTTTCACCTTTCTCTCTGGAGCATGCGTGATCTTTTGTAGAGTGATTCAGCGGTTTCTGAGATGATCCTTGTCCCCTCTATCTTGACAAGATTAGGGCAAATCTGGTTTCTTAGGTTTTGTAGTTAACATTTGCTGTCAGAATCAACATTTGCTGTCTCTTAATAGTTAACTGTGTTTACATGAGTTAGCTATTGATCACCCCTTTCTCACTGCCCAGAGAAGCTGTGGCCGCCCCATCCCTGGAAGTGTCCAAGGCCAGGTTGGATGGGGCTTTGAGCAGCCTGGGACAGTTGAAGGTGTCCCTGCCCATGGCAGGGGGTGGGATTGGGTGATCTTGAAGGTCCCTTCCAACCCAAACCATTCTGTGATACTAAGAAAGCAGTGTTCCATATACTTGAGACAGCATACATAAAACTAATCTTTGACTAAAAGAATATTAGAAAAGAAACTCCTAACCAATTCATGGATGTAGGCTACACAGTGAGCTTCTAAAAGTTAACAAAGAAGCATTTCTAGTATATATTCTACTGGGTTTGGTTCCCATAATAAATTGTTAATGTAGAGGAGTTGATGCTTCATATTTCCTTTTGTCCACTTCCAATCACAGTGCCAAGTGCACTTATCTGAAGGACATTATTTTAATGAAGTCATTTGTGCCCTTAAAAATTAATATGTCAGAGCAGTTAAAGTCTAGTGACTGTAACCAAACCAAATAATGTATAATGGAGACACGCAGTGAGAAAAAAATACAGGCTGAAGTCAAGGTTAAAGTAGTTAACCTTAGGAAAAAAGAGGGAAAAGAAAAGCCAACACCAATTATATGTCCCCTTGACACACCATAAAGGATACCATTACATTGTCATCACCCTACTGCATACAGTTGTGAATTGAGATTGTTAACCATCACTGTACTGTACATCAAAGGCACCATGAAATTTATCTTCATTTGAGGAGATAAAAATTATATTCTTGTGGTCTAGAGACACTTGATCTAAGGGAAGCCTCTTTAGCAGCACAGTATCAGAGCTTCTCAGAGAGCCATGTCTAGAACAGTCCTTTTCGTTGTTAAGAGTTTCGGGCAAGATAAACACATTGCAAAAGCATGATGCAACATTCACTCTTCCTGTTCTTTAAGCTAAGTCGTGAGAAACTGCTCTTTAATTCCATCACTGCAGGAAAATTCTTCACTCATTCTTTGTATAAAGCCATAACAGACTGTTATGGCAGCAGCTCCTCAAATTAGAACAGCTCCAACTCAGGGCTGCCAGTCTTTAAATAATTCAGCTTTTCCCACATTCAGGTAAAAGTGAACCATATACCATCTAAAATGCCAACAACATACAAGAAAACAAAGTGCACCTGTTGGTGTGCTACTACTTCATCACTTTTCTTACCCTGACACTTCCTTCAGTGAATGCCATCATTCCAGGAGTGACAGAAGCAGAGATGGTCCCCCATGAAATGACAGGAGGTGTTCACATACAGAACTGAGGCTCTGTCCTTCAACATTCCAGCAGATGTGCCATCCACAAATTCACTGCCCTTTGGGGAGTGGAAGGGGATTCCTAGCTAAGCATTCAGGAAGTCTAAACATATCAAGAGTTAATTCTCTGTCCAAATTTCCTGATATCCAACATCCCCCACCTCACTCCCAACAAACAGACAATATTCTTCTCTCCTGCAGAGAAAGACCGTGTCCACTGGAAGCCAGAAATCCAACACCACAGCAGTTCACTTAAACTGCTGCTCACATGGGGGTTTTCTCCATTATTAGCTGCAAACGTTTCCAGACAAGAAAAGCACAATCACATTTGCAGAGCCCATCAGAGATATTTATGAATTCCTCTTCTTGGTCCATGGAATTTACTGGTTTGATAAACTCCCTTCCCCTTTTAACACAGCTTAGCAGTCTCCAAGGTGCACCTCCCAACCACATTAATGTACCTCCAGAACATTCATAAGGTAAAGAAATGTAATTTAATTTGTGATTGCATAAACCAGTCACGGAAGCCTCCCAAGAAGCCTGAGTTTTCATTTCTTTCATAGTAGACATTTAATTATATGATAATTACTTACAGCTTGCAGCTCAGCTTCTACTTTTATGAAATATAAATTGCTCTTCACTCAAAAGTGCAGGATGAGCATTTAAAAGGCTTCATTAAGTAGGTTTTAAGATTTTTCTGACGACTTTCTTTAAGCTGTGGAATGGAAAGCAGATGTACCTGTAAACTGAAACTTGCTTCACAGAAGAACAAAGTAGAATTGCTAATGTAATACCACGATGGATGAGCCTTTACAAGAAAAAAAAAATTAACTTTTAACAAACACATTTTTTTAACAAACACATTTTTTTAAATAACAAACAAAATATTTCTGTCAAGCTGCATGATAAAAGGGACCAAGAGGGAAGAAGCAGTACTGCCAGACTCAAACATGAACAACAAGGCTCTTTATTCTAAATTTCCAGAGCTTGGAAACCTGAGGTTGTGTCAGACTCACAGTTATTAAAGCAGCCTGACCAAAAACCCACCAACTCATTGTGGCTTCCTAAAAGCTTAGAAAACAGGAATTATGAAAGCAGAAGGAGGAAGACAAGAAAAATAACTTCACACGATTTTATGCAGAAGGAGGAAGACAAGAAAAATAACTTCACACGATTTTATGTATTGTAATTCTGTGACTGTTTTGACCTTGCTTTTGATTTTAGACCATTAGGAGATTGCGGTGCTGGTACTTCTGCCCTCTCATATCTTCACAGTGCTGCAAGACTAGACCTAGGAACAAACGTATGAGAACACAAAATCTCCGAAGGCTGAGGTCCTGCCTGCTACAAAACATTGTGTAGGTGTTACTGCTGTCTGGTGGAAGCACAAATATCTCATGGTGGTGGTAGAAAGATGCTGTTTGCTGCAAATCCTGCAGGAAAGCATCACCCAGGCAGGCAGCGTGTTCTTCTGCCACAGGGTTGTGGCTCCTTCATCCCAGGCAGGAGAGGAGAGCTGAGAAAGGTGCTGAGGTGTGAACTCCACCTTCTAAAACTCCAACAGGTAAGTTTTTCTTATTTTAGATTAGCAGCTGGGCATGCCCATACTATTAATTACATCTGGACTCGTTAAACATGAATATACAAAATGAGACACTAAAACTAATACACACAACCTGCCTGTAAATTCTGCTTGGCAGCAGTTGTCTGCCACCCTCCAAGTCAGTATCTCAGAAAAGGAGTTCTCTCTGAAGAAGAGGAACACAAAACTAGAGACTTGCCTACACCAGTACACTGTTAAGGAAACTAAGCAGATCAGAAAAACACAGATTGAAAGGCTCAGTTAAACTGCAGTAAGTCTTTGTATGGACACTCTCACTCAGAATTAAAGTACCCCTGATTCAAAGTGAGGCTTATTAATTCCCAAGGGAAAACAAAGCTTATTATGATTTTTTTGTCATTTAAATTCTGAAGTAACAAGTCTACTGAGAATTTGATCATTTGGTTTAAAAGGTACTTTGGAATAATTTTCCTAAGGGCTCCCATCTAGAGCAGCATTTGCAGACTGCAGACATTTTCAGACATTTTACAGACACTGCAGTAGCAAGGACTCACATCACCCCAAAGCCACCTCTGTGCAGCAAGGGAATTCAGGTTCCTGTTTTTCCTTCCTCTGGAGATGACATACCCCAAAGAAACATGTTTAGGTGTGACCATGGGCAAGCAGCCCCACAGACACTGGTCTTTACAGAGAGGCTGTGAGCAGTGCTCCTAATGCACTGCTGGCTGGACTCAGCCATGATCCAGGGGAAAATAAAGAGCCAACACCCCACAGCAAGCTGTGCCTCGGCTGGAATGGGCAGAAAAGTTCATCTTTATTTTATATAGTTTACAAAAGGGCAGAAAATGCCACGCCATTTCATTCTGAACAGCTTCTTCCATTATCTACTGCAGCACGTAGCACTTAGCAGCTAAATAACAGCAAAGGAAGGAAATTAAGAAGTATAGAGGAGCAAAAGGAGTTGTATTTCCAGCTGAGACGTGGAGAGAATTGAGAGACAGTGAAAGGCTGCTTCATGTAGGACTGAACATATCTTCTTTACCCTTAATCACACCAACACAGGCTGCTGGGGTCAGGCTCTCAAATACCCTCATATCGATCAGTAATGTCTCAACCTGTGGAAATCAGCTTAATGCTGGAACAGAAGTACCTGGCAGCACATAAAACATTTAAAAGCATTTTTTGAGCACGAGTGCTGAAGGAAGGTGTGCCCGTGGGCTGCCCAGCAGCATAAAAGGGTCTCTCCCAAAGGGAAGAGGCTCCTTAGAGCTACTGTGAGACCTGACTTGCTTTTGGCCACACACTTTGCCTTGAAAGGGGACAATATTTTCTACAGCTGCTTTTCTGAAACTTATCTCGTGAGCAGAGAGGGAAGAGGAGGGTCAGGGGACCAGGACACATCACTGCCTTCTCAGTCCTGGCCTCTCTGTACTACACCTATTTCCATACTTCACCAGGAGGATCATGCAGTGAAACGGGTTTGAAGGCAGCAGGGAGGTAAGGAGAGCACCTGATCACACAGTCCCATAAAAATAAAAGGTTTCTTTTTTAAGTCCTATTCAATCTGGCTGAAATTTTGCATCTGCAACAACTGCACAATTAAGACTGTAAGAGATAAAGTTGTAATTTAAGTCTATAATTAAAACAAAACTTCTAAGGAGCAATCTTTTATTCTTTCCAATCTGTTCTTTTAACATTTTATCAGTTTAAGGCACTTTAAAAGCCCATAGCAAGATATAACACCACAGTCTTCCCAGAAAGTGAAGTAGCAGGGCCTCAGAAAACATCTGCCATCAGGCAGGTGCACTTTGTGCTCCAATGAAGAATGTCCCATTTTTCATACTTGGATACTGCTAGGGAACCTCATTAGAAACCAAATTACTATCTGCATCAGGTTTACACTAATGTATTGACATCTACAGCACTTGTTAAATGAACCATAAATCCAATACACTAAAGTCATTTTCAACTGAATCAAATCAGGTTTCAGTCAAAAGAATTACAATTGTTATATACTTAATGCTTGGCACTTTCCTGGTGTCTCCAGCTAGATCATTTCAGACACAGAGAGAAAATTGTGAACCTATGAAACAGCACAAGCTAAATTGGACACACTGCAAGCATACTAAACACAGGGCTAGGAGTTTGAGGATGATAATTGACTCTAATTGACTACTTGGTAAAGCTACCCAGGCATCCACAGGCACACTCCTTACTAATCTGTTTTCAACAGATGCTATTTTCTTCTCCTTAGTTAATTTATACTTTCTTATTATAAACCACATTGTTTGCATTTCACAGAATCTTTTCATTTTAAATCTTTACCTCCTAGTCCCTCTCCAAAGCGATGGCTTTGTGGGACTTTGGGCCCAGCTGCAACACATAAGGACCAGGCAGCAGCACTGTGCACAGCCCTCCTCAAAAGTCTTTCTCAACAGGAAGAAAAATGCCTTCCAGGCCTTGGGAAGCAAATTCACACTCATGTGTTGTCTCTTCCCCTCACAGCCACCACTGGTCTTCTTTTAATTCTGATCTAAAAGACCTTGACCCACGTGTGAGTGAGGACAGCATTGACCCCTAATTTCCTGTTCTCTCGGGATCAATGACTTCCCAGTAAACCCAGGTCTGTCATCCAGTGCCTGGCCATGTGCACAGGACAAAAGGGGATGTCAGCAGAGAGGACAAAGCCAGTGTCCCCCTGTCCTGCTCCTCCAACCTACCTTTTCAGCTTGTTTAAACCAAGACATTTGAAAGGCCTAATTCAAATTCAGTACAGCTATGAATTTTTCAGATTTTTCCAGCAGATTTTTCCAGCTAGATTCTCCCCAGCCTCACACAGACACTTTCCCTAAGTGCCCTTAGTTCTGCTTAATTCATTTCCCAGAAACAGAAAACAGCAAAATGTAAATTAAAAAGGAAATATATATGAGCCAGCTCCTCTATCAGCATAAATCGAACCTGGTACCAGTGAATTACTCTGACACTTAAGTGTCTGAGGAACCAGCTCCTTATCAAGAGTTTATATAGATTAAATTCATTTACTAGGCCAGACCATAAACAATCTCTTTCGGCCTCTATCTAAACTCCAGGCAGACTCTCTGTGCAAGTCCTCCTCCCCTTTGCTTGGAGCAGTGCTGTCTCCATCATCCACTCCAGCAATACAGAGATGCCCCTTGGAAGAAGTAGCCACACAAGAGAATAAAAGGCCACATTAAATTTATGCAGCCTGGAAGCAGTTCTGCTGATCAGTCAGAAATAATTGGTGACCTTCTATTATGAGAAGAAATAACCTCAGTAGAAGGGGTGGAAACTACTTGCTTCCATTCACGATGGAGCTGGATTGTTTGGAGAGCTAAGGCTGTCCAGTTGGATGGCACTCTCACACTTCTGGCCACTTTCCATCCCCATTTACCATTTTCCACAGTGCCTGTGCTGTTCTCAGCCTGCTCCTGGAGGACTCCAGCAGAAATTCATCCTGCCAGTGTATTCAAGGACACTTCTGCAATGCACTGTTACTCATCTGACACGTTTATAGGCTGATGGGCGAGTGAGGATCACCCACACACCACATCTCATTCCCACACTGTTGCTGAAATGCTGGCTCTGCCCCTAGAACGGGGCTCTTGAACCTCCCCAGTCAGCCAGCTGGCAGGGAGCCAGCCTGTCCCCTGAGCCCAGCACACAGGCAGCTCTTGGACCAGGACAAGCTGGCACAGCTCAGCAGAAGGCATTGGGCCATTTGCTCAGTGTGTTTGCTATCGAGTGAAAGGTCAGCAACTCTTAGTGAAAAACTTAGAAAATTCTGGTAAACTGAGGTGAAAACACAGCCTCAAACAGAGTGGAAATGGTTAGAGTGAAGATCACACTTACCTTGGAACAGATTTGTTTTCAATTGCTTCTTCCTTCCAATTCTCAAATTCTTTTTTGTCCCACTTGGTTTTCCAGTATATTGTTAGTTTCTTGCTCCCCTGTGAACAAACATCTTGCACCCAAGTTTCATATCGGTGTGACTCCTTTCCATTGCTTCCCTGGGCTGCTCAGTCTGCATCAGTGTCCATCAGGAGATGGATGAGGATGCCACGCTGCTGGCATCAATTCACCTCAGCCATTTCTGCAGTGAGCTGGGACACTGTGCCCTCCTCACCAAATCAGTCCGTAGTCAACTCTCCTGCACTTTAACCATGGTCATTTTCTCCCCCTCCACCCTGCAAAATAAAAGAGCAGGTATTAATTTACCAGCTGTAAGGTTGCTGTGCATCCTCCAGAGGCAGCTGCCACAGGGCACCTGCAGGGGATGCTCACCAGACAATGAAAGCACTGGTGGGATAACCAGCACTGAGGCTGATGCAGGAGGGAGATCTCTGTTGCTAAATACATGAGAAAGAATAAAGTCCATGATTTCACCATAGCTGAGTCTATCACACACGTCCTCTGTGAACCACACGTTCTCCAGGGGATTAAGGGACCACATGACTGCACTGGGCTTCCCTTTACAGAAGACAAAAAAGCTGCAGGGCAAGCAGGGAACAGAGTCAGAGAAAAGCCTTGTCCATTGGGTAAAGGAAAAGAGGTTCAAACTGTGTACCAATGAAAGGGCAATACCAAGAAATTGAGGTTAGTGCAGAGCCAGTTACAAAAGCTCAGAACAAAGAGTGGCTACATGAGACTTTAAAAACCAGTAGCAGATCCAGAAATAAAAGCCAATCTTAAAGTGAGTTGTAAAGGAAACACATGAAATCCCCAACACAGTAACAGGTCACAAAGGTCATTTCACTGTAGAGCTCTCCAAATATAACACAACAAACAAGCTTGCTAATGCTGAGAGAGTCAGGATAATTTTCTTGTAGTACAGCCTCTGTGCCCAACCACAGTGCAAACCAGCCAGAGCCAGTGCATCAAGTCACATAATCAGCGTAGGAGGATCAAAACACCTTCCTCAAGCATCTTTGATGAAAGCTTCTGACTTTTGAATTACCTGCTATGCTTCAATTTATTATTTTTGATGACAGTCTTTTGTTTTCATCCAAACTAATTATGCCCAAATCAATGGTAATGGTGGATTTGGCATCAATTACCCCTGTAGATGCTCTCAACTTAAATTATCCTTTTGCACACAGATAATTCCCTTGGCTACCGCCTGCCAGAGCATCGACACCTGAGTATTTATTTCACTAATATTTTTATACACATCATCGCTGGCATTTGATATAAACTACAGGAATATAAACAGCTTCCCCCTCCTGTGCTGTCCAGAGACATCAGAAGATGGGCTCCCTCAGCAGTGAGCCACTGTCTAACAGTCTGCTCAGAAACTGCACTGAAACTGAGCTGTGTTCACAAAACCTTCCTCAGTCACAGACCCTGTACCAGACAAGGTCTCCAAGCAGGTCATCTGTGGAGTCTTATCAGTACAAGACCAGATTTACTGATGTACTAGACCAGTGTCTCTTCATTGACCTCACTGGAGAGTCAAGAGTTCAAAAAAAGCTGAAAACTGTCAGGGTATTTTTGCATTAAAAAAAAATACTTCTGCACTTTTGCAGGTGCCTCTTTAGTTGTTCACTTCTCCAAGTCTTCCCTGGCCTGTAAGGAACTACTCAATTCTGAAAGAGAAGCAAAGCCTACAGTGATTGGGATGACAGATGGATCCGCCTGCTGGCATAAAGATCATTATTTCTGTCTATTCCACTTCCAAATCAGGGAAAAAAAAAAAAAAAAAAGTTGTCTGTTGGAAGTGAAAGGCTCTTACATTATCATTTACATTATTTTATTGTCCACCTTTTTCCTCATATAAAAATCACTTAGGTCAAAAGTAGTCACTTGACTTTCACCGAAAAAAACATAACCAAATAGATGCAAACATTTTTTCTGACATCTGACTCAGAATGTAAAAATCATCTCAAATAGCCCCTCTACATTTGAAAATTGTGTTTACTTCTGAGACAAATAGGATTAGTCTCAGTGACAGATTAATTTGCTTTTTGATACAGAAAAAATGCTCTGTGGGATAAACACAAACACTGCAGGCTCCAGAGGATTGCAGGAGAGCATTGCACCTCCAGGTCAGTGGTTCAGGTTCCATCTGGAGGTAGGGACAGAAGTTTTTTAATGTCTAATGTTTAATGGTCTGTGTGAAATGAGGTTTGCTGTTGCGCCTTCACTTCAAGTAACACTGCAGAGTGTCTTAGTGGTGAGGCCAAGGACTGGGAAGTGCAGTGAGCAGCAAACCCTCCTGCTCCCTGAGTTTCCTTTCCATAAAGGAAAGTCTGCTCTTGAGCTGGCTGTAATACAGTTGTTCAGTAACAAAACAAAGGATTTCTTGACACTGGGGCTTATTAGCTCATTGCTTATCACCAGAATTAATTTTTTTTAAGGGAATGCTGAAGGCAGCATTTATAACCCAAAAGAACCAGTTCAAAATTCAGATGTGATTCAGAGGTTAATAGGCTATTCCCCTCTAGAAGTTTCTCCTTTTTTGTCTATTTGCAGATACATGGCTTTCTCTAAAGAAATACACAGTCACGAAGCCTAGGAGACTGCAGTTTTGGAGCATTTCCAGAAGCACCAGATGAAACACATTGCACCTGGAAAGGTCTGCAGTGGGCAGATGGAAATAAGCAATAAGCCTTTTTTCCTTTATGTAATCCCACACCGCCAATAACACTGCCCAGAGGCCTCATTCCCTACCTGATATGCATATTGAGTTACTTTTACTCCTGTGACATAACACACTTAATGTCTTTTAAAATCAAAAGGCTACCTGAGATTTCCCAAATTGAATCACTGTTTTAGAGGCCAGAACTGGAGACGCTTCGTTTCAGGGAGAAGACTCCAGCTCCGGGAAGGCAGAGTCACAGCAGCAATGAAGGCACTGCAGCCCCTGAGAGCAGCAGAGCTGAGCAGGGCTCTGCGGGCAGGGGAGACCCTGGAGAGGAAATGCTGCTGCATCCTCCCAGCCTCAGGGCCTCCTGACCCACCCTGCAGACACCAATGAGATCCTCAAAGGACCAAGAGATGCTCTGAGGCTCTTCTGGTCACCTTCTCCCACTAAGTGCATCCTTTCAGGATAGCTCTAGCCATACCGCTTCCCCCAGTCTGTGCAGACGAGATGGGAGAGGGGAAGAAAAAGGCAACATTGCACTTTGACTGCAATGAGTAGAGGAAGCAAGAAATTAACTGATGTGTTTTCCAGATCTTGCCATGACGCTGGATAAAAGAAAAACAGGTTCTTGCACCAGCTACCCACCCATAACAATTTATAGCACCTGATTTGGAGGCATTAACCTGTGCACACAAAATGTGTCAGTTCTTATTATTCATTGTAAACATGTCATCAGCATGGAAATGTGCTCAGCAAGGCTACTGAGGCTGGTCCTGAAATTGTAAACAGCCCATTAAATAGGAGCAGTAAATACTCCAAAGTGCTGTAGATCTTGGTCAGTTAAAAAGCACTGGACAGACTTTAAACCACAAAAAATACTTTGCTCTATCTAAATCCCCTTCTTGCAATCCAACCCAACGCTGCACTGCAAGAAATTGAGGGGAAAAAAGCAAGCAGGTACAGCCCACACAAGGACAGAAAATACAGGAGCACTTTCACAGCTGCTGGCTGCTAGAGCAAACACCAACACCAGCATGACAAGCACTCCTCTGAAAGAGAGGGATGAAACACAGGCAGGGGATGCCTATGAGCACACATCCTTGTTCAGATCAAAGGTGTATCTGAGCCGTCTCAGGCGACAGAAACAACAACAGGCTCCACTGGTGGTAACTGGAGATTTTGCACTGGAACACAGAACTGTGTGGGAGGCAGAAACAAGACGTGGTATCTGGTTTATAGGAATGTTTTTGCTAAGACAGAAACACCTAATGCAGCTGGTGGTGTGAAACCCAGTCCCTGGGCCAGTGCAGTCACCGGGACAGGACAGGGACCTGTGTCTCACCACCACAAAGGAAATACCTGAACTGATTTTTGCAGGGCTGGAACTCAGCTCATCCTCACAGCAATTTACACTGCTCTCAAGGATAGAAACCACATGCTTCTTTCTTTACCAAAGACCACAAAACTTCATTTACTCCCGTGATTGCGTTAACCAATATGAAACAAAGTAATTTTTAATAAAGTGTGCCATGGCAGAGAAAAATTGATACAATCACAGAGCCGGTATAATAGGATTTAATTCTGCTTCAGATGTGCTAGTTTTAATAAAAAAGGATTGAGCAAATCTAAAATAAATTACACTGAAAGGTCAGGCTTATTGCTTGTACAGTTATGTTAACTCTTCCACAGACATTTTTACAGACTGTATTTATGAGACCTTTTGATTTTCAGAAGAGGTATAAAATACATCTGCAATTTTCTCATTATTTGCAGCAATGTTTCTTCTACAAGTGTCATTTCTCGGTACTTCAATATAGATTTATTTAATGGACATCTATAAAAAATGATGAGTTATTTATTGGGTGGTTTTGTTAAATTAGTGAAACTGTAATTCCCAACGGAAACTTAAACCCAACTAGAAAAAAATTTGTTAAGGGAATGATGATTCCCATTTGTGTGCCAGTGACACTCGTGATTTCTTACTCATTAATCATTCCACCAGCATGTCATTTATTCAATAGAAAGCAAATCAATTACTTATTTTTATATATAGCTGAGGCCCTGATACTGTGAACTACTCAGAACAGCCATGAATAGGAAAGAACTGTAGACACTGAATTTTATTACAAGGCTCTTACTAATATTACAGCAGCACCTCAAGAGCCTGCCCAAGCCATAGCCCACATCACTTATTGCTACCATAACCCAGAGATAAATATCCATCCTACCCCTAAACACACGGCATAAACAGACCTTAGCAGGAGAGAAACTGATGCCTTATCCCCGTTCTTAAAATCAGAGCCGAACACGGTTAGAAGGGGAAAAGG
>VZRO01002488.1:603773-642513 GCA_013397915.1 Daphoenositta chrysoptera
AGAGGACCTTGGTGTCTGAAGCCTCCAAGATGTTTAGTCTCCTAACTCAACAAAACATTAAGTCTAGGAACGTAGGCTAAAAGAAACACAAAGAATACAAAAGGCCACAAAGGCATACAAAAGAGGTATAAAGAAAAGGCAAAAAAATCATTATGGCATCAAAACAAGAGAGTCTGCAGAGAAAGGAGCTTGCTGCAGTCCCAGGGGAGACACAGAGCAGCACGGCAGTGTCCAGCTCACAGTCCCAGGCTGCTGCTCTCCTGCCTTGCCTGACCCAGACCCTGCAGGCACACAGGGACTCCAACAAGCTGCAGTGGCACCAGTCCATTCTTACCCAGCTCCTTGCCTTTTCCACGGCTGCACAAGTCCACCACGTATGAGCACAGATGTTCTCTGCTGCTTCTCGGTGGTTTTACCCAACTCAGGTGAACACGAGACCTCCCACTTGGAAAAAGAACTGTCAGTCCTACATCAGTCTTGATATAGTATCTAGACACCACAAGCTCAATTCTCTACAGCCACACCAGAGAAATCCTGCTGAATTTGACCAAAGAAACTACTGGAAAGAACAGAAAATCCAAGCCAGTCTTGGTACCTGTCTGTATGCTCACTTCAGGGAACCTAGGCACTAGTCCACCAGCAGTGAGCACAGGCAAAGCAGGCTGGACTGTGCCACCACAGTTAAAAGTAAAATCCTGGGTTCACTGTGAGGTTCTACTCAACACTCACACCAGTGAAGAGTCTCTCCAGCGTTAGGAAATTGCACACAACCACCCTGGCAGCAGCAGGATAATAAAGACCTGACACAGCAGCCAAGGACTTTCCCAGAGGGTCTTCGGTTTTAGGAGTTGCTTCAATTCCAAAACACTAATTTTTACTTCATTCTAATGAAATAAATGACTAATAGGTGAGGGTGTTGTCTTCATTTTTCTATTTGGAAAATACAGCAAACCTTAGAGATACCTCCTCAAATCTGCCTCAACAGCTAAAACATCTACCAAGCACTAATACATCCGTTCATGCACACTTTTTCTTCTGATACCACTAACTCTGACAAGATATCCGCATCTATTTCCACCTATGTAAGATAAAGACACAAACTATAGTTTTTGCAGAGGCCCTGCTATGTACAGCCTGCAGTTACTGCTGCTGTGATTGATACAAATCCTCTCATCTCCCACAGGAATGTGCTCTCTATCTGACAAAACTATCTATTTTGTCTTTTATTTTAATCGGTTTCCTGCCAGCTGGGCTCTGCACCCATTTGATCAAGTGAACTATGTCCTCAATCAACTCTTCTCCTTGATTTTTTCCTCTCTGTTTTTAAAATCAATGGCCCAAGACCATGAAAGCAGTAAAAAATATTGCATTTTCTCAACTTTTATTACTATAGCTAATTCCCAATGAGAACAAACATTTCTATAGCAACCCTCAAACAAAGCTCTCAAAGCTCTTTAAATTAAAAATAATTTATAATGCAGAGAAACGGGCAGTGCTGCTGCTCTCAGGTTGTAGGCACCTTTGTCTATCCAAGAGCAACTCAGAGACCTGAGATACATAATCCACTACCACAGTGTGAGCAAGGCTGTGTTGAGCACACTCATCCTGCTGCTCTAATCACAGAGGAGACTCCTCTCAGCTCACCCATGCTCAGCACACGCAGCCAAGCTGGGAGTGACAGCCTTCACCTGGCCCAGAGCAGAACTTCCAGTTCTGAGCAAGGAATGGCACATCCACTCCAAACTCCAGAATAAGTCTGAGTGCAATCACTGGTTCCATTCCAATCCAGAAGACAGCACTGATTTGCATGGGGTGTATCAACAGGGTGTTAGTAGCTCCATATTACTGCTCATTTCAGTGAGGAAAACTTTCTGCCCACCTCCAGGCACACTGAGCACTGCAAGGAGCCTTCTGTGCAGAGAGATGTCCATTTCTGAAGGGTGATGGGTCTGCCTGTGTACAATATTCATGGATGGGCACTGGGACCTGGGGTCAGACAGCCAACCCTTGCACCCCAGGCTTCTAAACAAACTTTTAAACCAGGATGCCTGACAGCCAGCATTTTAAGAAAATCCTGCAGCACCCAAGAAATAAATAGACTAACATTACTCTTGTGTTTCTGATTCTGCCTCAGGTTCACTACAAAGTAACTTGCAACTCAATAAACTTTGACATGTTTTCATGTTATAAAAACAAAGACAAAAAATTACTTATTCACTTTTTACCTCATACATCCCAAATCAATAATTGCATCTATTGATCGATGACAAATTCAAAACTTTAATTTACATTGAGTACCGTAACCTAATAAGATGGCAACAACTGAATTTGTTGAAATCGATTTTCGTTTCCAACAGAAAATCTTCAGGCCCATAGCATAATAAGATGCAGTACATGGAGCAGTTAATTACCAATGAGTATCACAAAAAGCTAAAATTAAATTTCTTTTTGAATATTGAACGAAAATGCTGAGTCTCCAGGGCTGACATTTAAGAAAAAGAAATTCCTTGTACCTCTTCCACATGTTCATTCACGTAACGTTAATCAACCCTTTGTAACATAAATAAATAAAATTATTTCAGAGATATGTCTGTATAGAAGCCATAAATTAATGCTGACACATTTTGAAAGGGTAGGGTATTTTTTGTGTTTTTTTCTTTTAAAATTACAGCAATTTTAATAGTAAGTGCCTGAAGAAAAGTCCTACTTTTTGTGGTGCAGAGGTGGCTGCCTTCAAGCAGTCATTGAATGTGCTCTAACACAAAGCCAACACAGACCTTGCAGGCTGGCTCTGAGCTGCTCTGAGTGTCACATTGAGTGCCACATCTGCTATAGCTCAGTTTAAACTTTAATAGAGGCCTTTTAAGTTGAACATAATAGAACTTCTGGATGGGAGGACCTCCTCAAATCACCTCTACTGTGGCACCTAGCCAGCCAGGCAGGCAGTTTGCATGTATGTTTGGAAAGGAGTGGCAGCACTGAGGAGACAGCTGGACTACAGCCCTGTCAACACAGAAATCCGAGCAATTGCAGAGAGCCCCTCAGTACTGCCACACCACTGGCCCTGTTCACAGTGAACGGAGCTTCTCCAGCTTCAAATTTCCTCCTTCCAGATCCAACACCACCACCTGGGGTCTGAACGGGTAAGAACATGGGAGCTCTGCAGGCAGGAAAGCCAGAGAGGAGCACAGCCCAGCGGTGCCTTCCCAAGCTGAGCTCCACACGAGGCACACGCACAGCTCCAGTGCCTTCCCAGCTCCACGCACTCAGCAGCATGTTACAGTAGCTTTACTTTAAATTTCCATTTACTAGCAATAAAAATAGATAGGTTCAGCCATCAATCTCCAGTTAATTACACACAGATTTTCCCAGCCCAGCTCTCACCCCTGCCTGGCACAGGCAATTTTTTCCAGGATTCAGTCCTTCAGCTCCCCATTTCAAGTGTTGGAAGGGGAGCCTGCTGTGAAAGCAGGGCTTGCACAGGGACTGGGAACTGTGCCAAGACACCCCATCTGGTAATTTGGACAGCTTTCCAAGGAGCCTCCACATGAAAATACCCACAATGTCAACTGACCCAGCAGGATTTGAAATAAGGTCTAGAAGCAAAGGCTGAGTCCCACCTAAGAGTGCATCACATACCTGTGCATCTTCCTGCTTCTGACTTCACCACCAGCCAGTATTTAAAGCAGGTTGTAATAATAACTGGCAACTTCTTGTTTCTCCTCCATTCTCCAGCCTCGTGAGCACTGTCCAGCAGCACAGCTTGGCACCAGGCTCCAGGATGGCCCAATTGGTGTGTCCCGAGGTCAGGCTGACCCCTCACAGCAGAGTAACAAGGGCCGGGGTTTGCAGCCTCCAGCCAGGACACGGCAGCCGAGGGCAGCCTCCCAAGGAGCACGGGCAGAAGGGAACAGCAGACAGGCAACAGCTCCCTCTGTGCCAGGGCACAGGACACTGAATGAAAATAACAATCCACATTTGGAATCCTACAGGGCACTCAAGGCTTCCAAGCCACTAAATGGCCTCGTTCAGCTTAAGGAGCAGGCACAAGTGTCACCTCCCAACAGAGAGGGCCAGAAGTAACACCCACCTGTTAGGCTAAAAATAGAAAACACTAACAAATAGAATTTACCAAACTGATGGGTGGTACTTAAGATTTTGTGGCCTTCAGCATTGTCCACCTAATTAACAAATGAGAAGATAAATGAAGATGACTTTTCAGTCTGTTTTCTATGGCAAGAAACTGCCAAGAACTGTTTGTTCCCTGCAGAAGCTGTCTACAGCCTGCCCTTCCCCAAAACAGAGCACACGAGCCCCACACCCACTGAGTAGCTCTGCACACAGGTTCACTGCTCCCATCTAAAATTCTGTTGTTTGAACAGAGCATCTCCTCCAGGAGGGTTGGCAGGTACTGCTTCCAAGAAAATCTGGGAAACATTAGACTTTGTGCAGGTAAACCACCGCTGAAAATACGCAAGAAGTAGAAACTAGCTATGGGATTCTGCTCAGCCTGGCAGGGAGCAAAGCTAGCTGGAAGAACTAACTCTTGTGAACCCAGAAATTGTTTTGGCTGCTACTGAGGACAAGGTGAGGTGGAACCATGTGTCTATTCCCAGCTCCTCCATCCTGGTCTAAGAGCCTCACCTGAAAAACAGCAAGGTCTATCAAAAGTTCAGTGTGGAGCAGACACAATTGCTACCAGCCAACACCAGAAAATCTGGTCCTCCAGTCTGTCCTTTTTTTTTTTTTTGTTAGGTCATCCTGAGGAAAAAAAAGGTAGAAAACTGAGCATTCATTGAGGGCATTCACCTCTCCAAGCACAGTATCTAGCAAGTCTAATAGTGATCAACAACTGCAACAAAAATATTCATGGTTCCTACCATTGTGTCAGCTGGACTTAAGCTCCAAAGTATTTCATTTTAGTAACACACCAGAGGTATGAAATAAAAGCGAACCAGCAATTATACTTTAATAAAGGATCAACATACATTGTGTAACAGTGTACTGGGAGACAACACAGGCAAATCTGTCACAAAAACATAGGCACTACTACTATGGTTTTAGATTATAAGAAACTATAATATGAAAGCAGATGTGTAACAGCCACACACCCCCCTTATGTTCAGCCACCATGGCCTGAAGGTTATGGGAGGCACAAGAGCAACAAAACCAGATTAAACTACCTTGAAATTATCCAAGGCCCTTCTGTACCAGAATTACCAGAAGACATCAGGTTCCTATTAACTTTTATTTTCATATATGTACAACTTAAGAAACAAATCTCAGTTTGAAAAAGTTCAGAAGTTATCTTGAACAACACAACACCGACATACCTTTGAGGCAGCAAATATTACTCCTATTAAGGCTCTCATAAAAGGATGGATATCATGCAAATGCAATTAAAGAGTACATTACATTTCAAAATATGCAAACTAAGTTCAACTTTAAGTCTTTCAGAAAAAGAACATATCAAACATTAGAACTATGACCCACGAATGCACTTACATACATGCTTGAAGCTAAGTACATGGACTAGATAAAATTAAGTAAAATGTAACATTGTCAAGCTTAGTCAGATCAGAACTACAGTTGGTGATGAATCCCTTCCAGCATCACAAGTGACAATGTCTGCACCAACCTCTTCATTTTACATTCACATAAACTGGTATTGACTGCAAAATTCCACCTTTTTTCAATCTCTAACACTTTGGCATTTATTTCTCATCACTGAAAGTACTTAATCCCCCTACTGAACGTGGGCAAGAGGCATGTACTGAGTGCCTGTAACAGCAGAGCACAGCAGGAACTGCAAGCACTGCACAACAAAGTTACTTCCATTGATGCCAAACTAATTTTTGCTTTTATATGTTCTTCATAGAGCTACAGAGCTACAAATATATATGAAGCATATATAAAAGCGAAAATCAGTTTGTCATTACTATCAGGCACTTAAAAAGATTCTGATTAATTTCTGTATACTGTACTCCTTGCTCATCATCTCAAAGAGAAATAGCTGCTTTTTTGTTAAACCATAACCAGCATTAGCACTAAATCAAACAAGCAATGCTAATCTACAAGAAAAAAATTCCTACTTAACATTTTAGTATAGTAACACCACTTGTGCAAAACAGCATCTAAAGATGGTCTAATATTACCAGCAAGAAGAAAGTTCATTTCTTCTCTGTGTCATTATAACAAACTGAAATACAATGAAGATGGTTAGCAGCATGACTTTTTTGGTGTCATTACTAACGTAACTCAAAAATAAAAGGACTAGTAACTTGGAAATTATGACTATGTGTAAAGAAAACCACCACAATTGCTGTGACCTCTCCCAGGATGTTACATGCACTGCCTGGTGAGTCAAAGGTGCTAGGTGACTTTCTTTAAGCATGATGTTTACACAATCAAATTTTACTTGTCCACTGAAAAGGAACTAAATTAATTTTCAAAATGTTTTATCTTGTAGCATTTTTGGCAACTCTAAAATTGCCTAAAGGCCTACACTTCTCAGAAGTTTTCTATCACCTAACATTCAGTGCTTACTAATTTCTTACATACAGTATTCCTCACCTAAGAAAATAGCAATTAAAAGTAGGAAGATGCTTTCATTTCTGTCATCTAATTTTGAGTCACAGGAGCATATAATTTAAGATACTGCTAGGCACACACTGTGTGGGTATCTGCAACTGGAAGAATGAAAAAGGGAAAAGAAAGATCCATTTTACTTTAATCCTGACCAGCAGCTGTTAGCAATTTTCTTTAGTTATCACTGTAGGACATGATGGATGGGAAGGCTCAATCTGCTAGGAACTGGTTTATAGTGTCCAAGTGCTCTCAAGGACTGCTGTTCAACAGCACATTCAGTTTAACTAGGGACTACAGACTGCAAGAGATAACAGATAGTTCCTGGGAGAATCTATCATTCTTCAGAGAAGCTGTCTGATCAAGGGGATACTATCTGAAAGAACAACTGCATGATCTTTTGCTATATGGCTTGTGTATCATGTCATTGAGAAGAGTGAACATTAACTCAAGTGGTAACTCAAACCAAGAAATCTGCATAAAAGAACACGTTGAGATATTACCATTTTAAGACTTTCCATACACTTTGCAACACAGAGAAACTGGATACACAAAAACATGCAAGTCAAAAAAAGCTAATCTACAATAAAAAAAATACACTTAATTCAAGACTTAAAACATTAAAATATTCATCCAGTGCTAAATAGGAGCAATAGAATAAGCTCTAGACCTAGCCATGTAATTCCATAAACATTTCAATTGTCTCTTTCAGCCTTTATTTCCCTTCTCTTTCAACTTGTTTTTATAATTTCAGGCCATAAACTTAGTGAGTGGCACATGAGCCAAAAAGCAAATGTAAATAAGGCATCTTCCTCTCTCTATGAATAGCAATGCTCCAGGGATTTGTGGTTATATATGCATGTAGCTGCACAGCCTTTTTCCATAATTACATGGGATGTCCTCCTCCCAAGGATAAAGCAGAATGTTAACTGCTCCAATACCAGAGCTGTCATCTGAGGAGACATTTCCTCTCCTGAGCACACCTACCCCACTGGGTTGCACACTCATTTAAAAACATGCTCTGACTCCAATCTCCTGCCTGGAAGTTGTGCTCCATCATTATCAGATGTACCTTTCAACTCATCACATGAAGCTCAACAAATGAATACCAAGTCTCACAAATATAAGCCCAGTGAAATAACTAACGTGGTCCCCGGACAAAAACTACAAAATGTAGAATCTAATCTTTTGAATTACCTTTTGAAATGCTCAACCAAGTCATCACACCCATTTTGTCCCAAACCTTAAAACAGACACTACCAAAAAAGCTGGAAATTACTCATCAAACTTAGGGACACTAATCCCAGAAAACTTCAAAAACATACCAGTATATTTTAATTGACATAGAAGAATATGGGCAGAGCTCAAGAACTTTATTTTATAAAGTCCTGAATTTTACAAACACAGAAGGTAGCCAATGCAAAGCACAAAATACAAAGAGTAAAGAGGTTTCTTCATCTCAAACACCTCAAACCACGGAAGGAAGCAAACTGCACTAGAAGTTTACAAGTAGTCTTCAAGGGAAGTACCATGTAAAGCACACTGCATTAATCTAGACCTGACATTATGAGGGCATGTCTCACTGTAGCAAGGTCTGTACTAAACACCAGATCAGAGACGGAACATTAAAGTAAAACATCAGATGTCACAGTCACTGTTCTACTGATCCAGGAAAGGCAGAGACTCCGAAGTGAGCAGGAACTGTGAACCTGCTTAATGAAGGCCATTCTTGCAAAGTCAAAAAATCATACATCCAACACTTTCATCCCTTCATTAAAATAGAAATACTAAAAAGGAGCACTCCATAACATATCCCCATTGCTTCTGACTGACATGTTGAGTAAAAGGTAAAAGAAGAACTTTAGCAGAGATAATTAGAGCAACGAAGATCTTTCAGCACAAGGCAGCAGAGCTAAGCAGCCTACCAACCAGAAAGTGGATTATTTTGTTTGCTACTTAAACAACCAGAAGCTGTTAGCTGACTAATTCCTTTTATGAGGCATAGAAAAGTTTTCATCTAGAGGCCCTTCTGAGAAACACCTCACCCTGTGTTTAAGCATGTGGCCCAGCAGAAATCACTGATAAAGAAAAACAAAAAGTGTGTAATTGCTGGGTTTCCTTCTAAATATTTCAGGGAAAAATGTCCATTTAATGCACAGAGCAAACAAGGATGTCAGTCTAATTAGATTTTGTTCTGTCATGCTCCTGATCCTGTCTAAGTACTCCTCTGAAAAAAATCTGATTGATGATGAAGGCACAATTATACAAACCTTAACATTCTCTCTAAATGTAGCTATGCAAAAGGGAGAGAAGGTAGGGAAAACAAAGGTGAAGTATATTTCTCTTCGAATAATTAAGTCAGTTTATTTTCCAACAGCCATATAAATTTAAAATATGAAACAACAGTAATACAGCTATAGAATCTAGGTTTTCTTTCAAAGCAGCAGCATATAAAACATATAAAAGCCAAAAACCTCAGCACAAGCTTCAAAAAACCAAGGACTGAGTGAATTTTGCCAAAGACATAAAACTCACAAAATACAGTACACAAAAATACTGGAATGCATAAGATATAAAGCTACACATCTTAGGTAAAGAAAGGCGTTGTAGAGTATACAAAATTTGCAAAATTAAAGCATGGGACTTGGGGAAGAGTACCATGAATACAAAGAAGTTGGCAATTAATGCACATAGATGGAGTGAAGAAAGTGGCAGTTTAATATTTAGCATTCAGTTTTCAGGTTCACGACTTCACTTTCTTAGCATCTTTTTTTCCAGAGTTCTCAGCAGCCAAATCTGCTTTTCTCTTCTGTGACTAAAGAGAAAAAATAAGTATAAATTTCATAAGATGGTGGCATTATAAAAAGAAATAAATTTAAATACGTAACTTACTATTTAAAAGGGAATGTACAACCCCAATGCATTCTAGATTGCAGTTCACGTTTGTAGAATATAATGGAAAGACAAACATAAATCCCTGATGTGGACACTTAATTCTCCTCTCCTTTTTATATCCTTGAAATCATTACATGGTCTCAGTGCTGCAGGCACCACACATACCATGAATTGGATGAAAAGATCAGGACCTTGACTTATACACAATTCTGTTCTAAAGATGACAACCCTTCAAAATAAAAGAAGCACTTTCATTTCTTCTTCCAGCAATTACTATGTAGGGGACAAAAAAAACTCTGAGAAGAAATTGAAGCAACATGCAATGTACATAAGTAGGGAGAAAGTAGCCAGTGCAACTTTCTAAAATGAGTCTTCCTCTGCTAGTTAAACAAAAGACTCCTCAAAAAAAAAAAAAAACCAACCAAAGGACTATGAACTAGGAATACCTACCTAAAAAAATCTAGAAGATCTGTGAATAGACAAATATTTCAGTTTAATCTCTCACCTTATGGTTTCTACTAAAGCAATCAGTGCCTACAGTTATCTTTGACGTTTTCTAACAAAATATATAATGGAATTCTGCCCCACTGGAAGCAAAGTAAGAACTGCTAAACATACTGCTGTAACTTTTGCTCCTCTTTTCTTCTTTTCAGCTCTTTCTTTTTCCTCGATTTCCATATTTTCTTTTTCTATTAATGATATGAGAGTATTGCAGCGTCTCTGAAACTCCTAAAGGAAAGAGAACATATCAGATTTTGTAAGTAAATTATACAACTTCTCTTGTTTACATAAGTATGTTCAAAATTCTTTAATTTCAAAGCACTTACATTTTCCTAAAATATTCAATAGCACTAATCATTAGCTTAGTTACTATTATCTGTCTTTCCCTCAGTGTAACCTTTAGAAACAGCAAAGGATTTACTGTCCTCCTGACAAGGAGTTTTCAGGATTGTATCTTCCTAACAGACATCCCAAAAGACTGATGTGATCTTTCATCTTGGTTAATGAAGCAAATTACTGCCTGCCAGCATAGTATGCCAGATTTTAGGAAAGAGGTCTTCAAATATATCTTTAAAGGAGAGAGAAAAGGAAGTAAAGCTATCTTAAGCAATACTTTTTTCAAAAAGACTAGGGTTGGGATTTTTTGTGTAAAGACACTGTAGAGCTGCAAATTGGCCAAAAATCTATCCTGTCTTAAATTGTGAACTCACTGTTGGATTTTTACTCAAACAGCACCCAAGAGACAGAAGGCCCTAAATGCTTTCAGCATCAAGACTTGCAAGCCATCTGAAAGCCATCAGGACTAAATGCCATAACGTTGCTTACACATTAAAAAGTATTTCCAATGCAACTCAAAATATCTGCATTGCAGTTACTAATGGTTGGCTTGCCTAATAGAACTCAATTGACATGGACTGTTTCTTGTACCCCATCTAAAAGATCTCTTACAAAATACCTAACAGTGCCTATTTTTATTATAATTATTCAGTATAATCTATGTACTATTAAGAACGTGATTACATGGGCTTTTCTTTCCAACTTGAAGCTGGAAGCTTTCTTCTGAGGAAAAAAGAAGCCCAAAAAATATGTCTTATCTCTGTTAAACTAGTGAAGCCAGTTTTGAAACACAGGCTATCCCAGGATTACCTAGTAGCATAAATCTCAACCTACAATGGGTCCATTTGCAATGAAGTGAACAGGTGACCTTTTTGCCCAGAAATCAGTCTTCATTTTCACAGCATCTGTAAGCTGGATACTGCCTCAGCCATCATGGTCCCTGACAGAAAATGATGCAGCCTCTGTGCTTTCCTGATCCTCAGCCTTCTTACAGAAGCTGGCATGTGACTCATCTTGGAGACATTCAAACCCTCAAGCTTAACCACATTCTTTAAGTTCTACAGTTTCCACAGATTCCTCTACAAAGGATGCTCCATGGCCTTAGGCAAAAGCTGTGTAGTTCAGAATGGACACAGAGAATCCTACCACCACACTGATTCTTTTTACCAGACACACACACAAAAAATCCTCAGGACATTTTTCTTTACAACTCCCTTCCAGAAATGTTCCAGTGTCATGCTTGTAGCTTCACAAAGTATTGTAATAAGTCATTTCTATCACATCCCTGTAGCAGTAACCCCACACCCTCCAGTAAAGGTTACACCACGAATTACGTTGCCATGCTTGTGCCCTGCTATATGACAGTCCTTCTGGAGCTAAAATACTCTCACTTCAACCAATAAACTCCCTCAAATTCCACTCAAACAACAATTTTTAGATAAAAAAGCAACAAGTCTGAGTAAACTTGAGTTCAAGCCATCCCAACATACACCGCAACCCCAAACACAGAACAAAATACAGCCTCTGTCCCAAAAAACCTACACTGTACATATGAACAGAGATGAAAAAAGACCAAAATAGAATGATGGTTGTCAATATGCCAGAAGTATTTCACATTATTTAAATTTGTGTATATTGCACTCAGACTTAGGAGCTGAGCTAAAGAGTGATGACAAGCTGCTTCATAACAATTATCAGCTGGATTTTTTCTAGTGTGTGAGAAACTGGATTGTGTTAAACTCAAGACAAGCAACTAATCAGAAAGAACTAAGAAATAACCTTGATCCATTTGCCTAAGGCACTCAGAACGATCCTCCTCTTTCCTGGGGACAAATGCTTGCATAAATACATACATTTATAAAGTGTTCATGTTCATGGTTAGACTTTCCAGATGGACTACTGCTCCAAAGCATCTGCTGCGGACAGAGGATGGACTCAAGAACAATTTTCTCTGGAGAATCACAGAATCAGCTGACAGTAAGATGTGACATGCACTCAGGTTTCGTGTACATCTACCATGAGAAAGAATCTGAGTGATAAATCCTGCACTGAGCTACTGAAACTTCAATATGGACTGCTGCATTCCATGTTAGTATTATAAAAATACACTTATTTCAAATGCTTTGCACTTTCAGAGATGAGCTTTTATTCTGTGTGGCCTGATACTTTTCTCTTTAGGATGGAAAGAGGGAAGATGTACTTTGTTCAGCCCTTCAGAGCTATAAAGACCTGTATTGCAATAAATAAGATGGGAGCACTGAACCATTGCCTTCTGCATGGCTGGAGGCAGAGATGCTGACTTGGGAGCAAAGGCAGCCCCCAGCTCTGCCCACAGCCCCGGACATTCCTGTATTTACTAAGGAGTCATTTGTCTTATGCTGGGGAGTGTTTGCAGAAAGGTAACAGAGAATATGCATAATTTATGACTTCAGAGAACAGATACATGCTTCACTACTGCCATGATGTTTTGCATTCTTTCTCCGTGGACAGAAATTAAAGAGAAACAAAACAAAACAGAACTGTGCTCAATTTAAAAAGCAAAAAAAAATTACAATCTTAGGCACTCCTGATATCTTTAAAAACTTACATTTTGGATAAACCATCTGATTTTGAAATAACTAAATGAAACAGAATTTGTTTTTCAAAGAGAAATCTTCAGGAGAAGAAACAGAAATAGTAAGATGGAAGATAAATTAGCTATTTATATGGAATTCAAGAGACATCTAGTGGTTAGAACAAAGTTTTGTCAAAGAGCCTGCTAAGCCCTTTTCAGAATTATGCTGCCCTTTTTATCTTGTTTTATGAGTTTAAATGGTCACATGTGAATTTCAGCATACTAAGAAGCCTCTCCACTTTCACTGAACTTATTTACTCCTCTGTAAATATTTGTGTTTATAATTCGTTCATTATTCTTATTATGTGGTAATATGTGATAATATGTAACTATGTGATAATATGTGATTTTCCAGCACATTTCTTTACAAAAAAATCACTGAACTAGTGCAGAATGGACCCATAGAAATTAATACCTGCACAAATGTCAGGATATTAGAATATATCAACTATGTTACTAAACCACAGAGAGCATGATAATTTAGACCATTTCAGAAAATTAAATGCACATTGAAAGTGAAAGATTGTTTTAAGTTTTTATTTCCATAATATTCTTTTTCAACCGTGTAGTAGCAGAAAAACCAAAAATATTAATGGATAGAATTTTAAGAGAAAACCTAAGCCAAAAAATTCATTATATTCCCAGAGTCTCAGTTGCAGCATTAAGACACCACAGAACATATTTCTACACTTGAGCAAATGATTTCTATCCCCTTTAAAAAGAAAAGTATTTTGAACATAAGCCACTGCAAGATTTAAATTGAATATTTAACACTACCCCTGACAACTATTTATCAACTAATATTAAATGCTGAGCTACATTTTTAATTTCTAGTACCCATTTCTATGATTTATTTAAATGGATTCCTGCATAGACAACTTAAAAGAAACTTCTTAATGTACTAAATATTGGAGGCTTCTCTCTTTATGGCTGTAATTTTAAAATACAGTATTTCTTCAAACAGACATTTTAGCAAGTAATACTTGTAATTCTTTTTAATTAAGGACTAACTGCTGCACTATCCAGAAACACTTTAATTGCTGAAATATCACGTAAAAATTGTATTGCATAATTATAAGTAGTACTGGGAAAAGCAAATACACCTACCTGTTCAAATACAATTTTAAATATTTTATCTTATGTTTTATTTATTCTTAGTACAGTACCCAGAACTCTGAAAGAACATTCTTTCAGATAAGCAAATCCTGAGGTCAGGAAATGAAGAAAAACAACAAGTAGAAAGAACTGAGCAAAAATTCTGGGGCAGATCCAACAGCTTTTTATCATTGCAGTAGTCCCATATTCTGATGCTGGTACCTACATACCAGCAACCACCCAAGCTTCTGTTAGTGTTATCAATTCTTACTTAATGACTGAATTAAAAATGAATGGCTCTGCTCTAAAATTCAGAGTACTAGTCTACTTGCTATTAACCTTCTATTATATTCCCTAAATACAAACAAAATTTTCAGGGAAGTATATGTAAAGCAATTTAAGCACTAGCATGGGATAATCCACATTCACAACTAGAGTGCATTTTAAACCTATTGCTTCAATGATTAATTTCTATGTGAATCACTAACTTTTCTCATGCTGTTACAAATTAAATACGGTATTAGAAATGCTGCTCCTTTCTCCAAGTATATTATTCAGATGTTTTCAGTCTTTATCATAATCCAAAAATTCTAAAAAAGTCATATTTTAAGAGATATTGTGTGGTAAAACACTCAGTTTGCAACAAAAGTAACAAGGATATTTGTAAGTCTAGTCTACCTCTGCATTAATCCCTTTGGGTAACATGGCACTTCAGCTTGGCAGGTTTTCTATTCTGTTTGTTTCAGCTGTAATGTGTTTTTGTTGTACTAAAGGAAAAGGTTACTCAAAAAAAAATAGAAACGAAAATAAAACCCGAAGTTATTCTTTCAGCCCTTGTTTCCTAAACACCAACATTCCAGCACAAACCCAAATTTTATGCGGTGGTGCTTAAAAAAAAGGAACAAGACACTTCACCACCCTGCAAGTGGTACCCACCATTGCAGTCCTGGATTTGATGAACCAGTCGAACCTGAACTGGGGAGCGTTGCGCACGCACTGCCGCAGCTCCTCGTACACGTTCTCCTTGTCAAAGCCCATCTTGTGTAACATACAGATCAGAAACCTGTCTTCTTCTTCCGTGTAGTTCTTCCCTTTGTTTGTGCCATACTGAATACGCAGCTGATGGAAAGGTGCTTTGTACCTTGCAATCTGAATGCAAAACAAAAGTAAGGACTCAGAAACATACAATGCTACATTAAGGAATTATTACGTGATAGATGGTATACCAGCTATGCTGCATAAAAAGACAACTCCCATCCCCAACTATTCATTTTCTGAAGGAATTTTTGGAAGAAGTCAGCTGCAGTAAACAAAAAAAACATAGAATCATTACTTTGGCATCAAGGGCTTTCTTGATACTGATCCTCCGCTGAATTCTTGCCTCCCCTCGTTCAATTTGAGCCATAATCCTCTCAATGTCCTGTAGTTCATTACAACGTTCCCAGAAAACAGCTAAAAACACAAAACAGAATTGTTGAATATAATTTTTTCCTCTGCTCTTACTATTTTACTTAGTTAAGATACTCTGGCAAAAAAATGAATGTAGCATGTGGTTCCATTACATCATAAACAATGAGCTAATGCTCTCCAGCTTACTATGCTAGCCAAAAAACAAGCTTGCACAGACTCTTTATTCAACATCTTTAAAGATTAACTGTAAGCAAAGGCTTAGTAAAAATTCCAACAAAATTTACATTCAACATAATTAATTGTAGTCATGTAAAACTGAAAAAACTATTTTTAAGGATGCTTTCTATAACAGTGGTGAAACAGAGCTGCCAGTCTAGCAGTGAAACACATTTATATTTTTGTTTTCACTAGCTATCTCTAACATCAGAGGATACTTAGTCTCTCCATTATAAAAACTACTAATTTGTGGTTTCTCCAGTCATATCTTTTAGTCAACTCAAAATAAATTCAACACTTTGAAGGGAAGTCTTGTGGAGCTCTTCCTTTTTAACTGTAGGAAGAACATTGCAAAGTTAATTTTATGAAGGTGTTTAGTAAAATTACATCCAAGGCTGAAAGAGGAAGAAATCTGAAAAGCACTGTGTAAATACAAAAGACAAAGATACAGTGTACCAGCTAAAACAGCAGAGTTACAACATAACGAATTACATTGCCAATATAAGGCAGCTTCACAATTCCACAAGTCCATGTTGTCAGTGAGAATTAACTATGTCAAATTCTAAATCTTGACTAAGGAGGGATAAAGGCACCTGTAAGTGTTAAGTTATATGCTGCAAAATCAACCTTTTTAACAAAATTTCATCTTCTGTAAAAAACAATTGCATATTTAAACAAAAAAAAATTCTTACATGCATCCAAATTCTCTATCTTGTAATTTTAAAAGAACATATAGCAAAAATCATGGTAATACTGTGGCATTAAGAAATAAATACATTTCAAAAGATCACAAACCTGAGTACTCAATGACCTCCTCAGGTGACTTTCCTTCCACCTCACGGGCAATATTGTCTATATCATCACGACCATATTTCTCATTAGCTTTAATAAACTGGTTAAAATCTCTTTTATTCCAGTTTGTAAAACCCTGTAAGCAGCAAGAAGGCATTATTAGGTCGAAGGGAAACATTTTCCAAAATTTTGATTTAAGTAAGTACCATTTGCTCCTGTGCAACATCTCATAATTGCAGTGGCTAATGGTCTTCCAGGATTCCATAAACTTGCATTATCCAGGGCTTATTACTGAATCATTAAAAGTCTAAAGAGTTATTTCTGGGCATGACTCCACGTGCATTAGTAAGAGTTTTTTATGCTTTCTTTTTGAAGTTTTTGTGATACTTCTCCAAAGAAACCAGCTCAGTGACAGCTGCCCTTCAGCAGATACAAGCACCACACTTCAGAGGAGTACAAGGTGCAGCAATGCAAGTGGCATCACAACTTCTTAGAGCAGTGCAAGTATCTAAAGCAAGAGCTCCTACTTCAGACGTTTACAAACCTGGAACCAGACAAACAGCTGGATGAAAGCATAAGTATGTCAAGAAACGATCTCTAGTCCAAAAAGATGCAATCAAATGGAAACTCTAAAGCACTGTCAAACAGAGAATTTGTTAGGTACCAAAGAAATCAATCCAAAACTGAACAAGCGAGATGAAATGCACAAAAACATCATCCAAGAAAGAGACATTACAATTTAAAGACAGGGAAAGCAGAAAACACCAAGAACAAACAAGACAATCACATGCCTGGGCAATAATCTGTAGTGCATTGAGTTTCTTTCATCACAGAAATGTATTTACAAGGAACTTTGTCAGTTCTCCAGCTGAATAAGCTCACTCCACAATTAGAGAGCATCTTCAGAGTGAGTCTAATATACACAATACAAGTGTTTCTTTTTAATCATTAACAGCAGTATTGATATGCATATCAGCATATCAGCTTAAATATTTCCTCCTCTATACATTGGTGAAATTAATAGTGAAATTGTGACCTTGCAATTTTCTTCCAAGGTACACTATGCCCAATTCTTTTACAGAAAATTTTCTGAAACAAAAAATCATCTCACTTTGAGACACACCTTTCTCCTTAACAATCAGCTTTTAATAAGCCCACTCAGCAGGATAACCAGCCAAAAGGTCAAGAAACTAGCCAGTGACAGGAATTCAGTCCCAGTATAAAAGGAACATGCCTAACAACTCAACTGGGACAAAATTAATGGATGTGACATGCCTTAACACTTGCATACACACCATGTATGTTAACACAGGCTTGTCCTGATTCAAATCCTTTCTGATTTAAAACCACAAGCCATATGCACGTACAAGAAACCCACTGATTGGATTTCTGCATGTATTGCTGGGTAGTGCATCTACTATACAAGTTGTTGCCTCAAAAACGTTCAAGGACATTGAAGGAAACAGTAGATGACTAAGATGTAAACTTGTTCAAGGACAGGAAAGGTCCCTCAAAGCAAAACCAATCAAAATCATTACATGTTGTGTGCTTTCTTCTTTCAATAACATCAGCATAGCTTTCCTGTGTGTATTTACTGTTATTAGTACTGATATTCCATACTAGAAAAAACATATGATGAAATACTTCAGCTGATTTTATTTTACCTGTGTTAGAAGCTTTTCTTTCTCTTCACTTTCCTCAGTATTCAGAGGCATAGACTCATCTATCTTCTTTTGTTCTTCCTTTTGTACCTGAGCTGCATTTGGAAGGTCAGGATTCCTGGGGACCTAAAATCAGGGGAATCAAAAAGCAGTAGTGCAGCAACGTTATTTCAAAGACTGCATTTCAAAAGCACTGATCTGTGCAAGTTACCAAATGTGTTCTACCTAGATTCTAATCTTATTGCTTAAACCCCTCCTCCCAAAACCAGGACTGGGTTGAAGTTTTAAGTTCGTTATGCCCTGAGCCCACCACTCCTGCACACAATGACCCTGGGATGTTGTGAGAGGCAGAGCTGTCACAGGTCACTGATTCCAGTGGCACCTCTCACTGGCAGAGGACCTGCTTTCCATCCTCCAGTGGTTTAGAACGTGTTAGGACTACAGCAAAACACTGAGTTCTGCCAGGTTTACTACAAAGCCATGCACAGTGCCAAAGCAAGGACCAGACACACAGCGCAGTGTAAACAGGAACGAGCAACATTTGATCTGTCCCTCTCCACACTGACCAATTCACTATTTGTGACCTTTCAACTGTATTCCAATTCCACTGCACACAACAGCAAACAAGTCAGAAACCAGTATTCCGTAAAGGTTTAGTAGACCTTACATAATTCTGCAGCAAAAGGCAGTGGAAGATAAGAACTGTTTAGCTGGTTTAAATATATAAGGTAATCTTCTTGACGTTACTGGTTTAAATTAAGACTGAAACATAAAGCTTGGTCTCTGGCTATTGGATACCTTCTGATATTGTTTATAGCAGTTTTCAGTTTTAGTAATAAACTCTCTTCAGATTGAAAGAGCAATACTTATACTTCCATTCCAAAGTAAAACAAATTTAATTATATTTATCACTTTCACCACCAGTAAGCAGTCCAACTAACTTTTAAAGATAACAACTATGCATGTTCAACCTTTCCAGTCTGACAGGCTTCCATAACAGGGCTGAAACACCTCTTTTTGCACACATATTGTCAACATTAGCAATTCTCCCATACTTCTTTGTTGGAGCATTAATTGAATAAATTCTTTCCCTAAACTAATTACATACTTATCTTAATTCTATCTGCCATCCCCATGAAATTCTTTTGGCTGCAAACAAGATTCTAAGACACCTTTTGCTTTTTCTTAAAAATACATTTTGCTAATATTAATTCTACTGTCTGGCAGGACCAATTTTCTATCTGTTGCTTTCTATGACAATTTTATATTCTCCAACACATTTTATAGGTGATTTTTTCTTGCTGCAACCTGTCATGAAACCTGGGGCTTTTTAAAGCAAGTTACAGACGTGTCTGGCTGGAAGTAGGGAATCCATTTGGTTTACTCAATCAATTCTGGTCCAAGTAAGGATAACAAAATTAAAATAGAATCTGTTCACTGCTTGTCCAGTAATGTCAGCAGGGAAAAGGGAGAAATTCAGCTAAGGCACAGTAGGAAAAAAAAAAAAGGAAAAGAGAGAAGTCTGTTGTCTGATTTCCTTTTTGTAGTAGTAATACATTCAGACTTCTCCATACCTTCAAACCTTTTAGATCCCAGCAAAATCCAAGGAAAACCAATGTCATTTTACTTACCTTCATATCAACACCAAGTCACTATTATCTTAAGTTATTTGCTAAGTAAGACATACAAAAGTTTTTACTAAAAAAATCATACCCTGGAAGGTGACCTTATATTAGCCAAATTTTCCTTACCTTAGACCACATGTCACACCTTTGGTTTTGAGTATATGAAGCATCAGAAGTGTCTTTCCTTTTTCTACTCTATTTTATTGGTAGGAATCCACCACAAAACACAAAGCTACCCAGATACAGAATTTTTAGAAAAGGAAAGAAGGACAGATTACTTTGTCTGCTCCTCAGTGGAACAGAAACAGAAGAACAGAGGCTTTAAACCATTACTTTCACAGTAAGTTGACAAGTCAAGGTTGCAACAAATTTACAAAAAGGAATACAAATACATTTCACTGATTTGAAAAGAAGAAAAGTGCATTACCTTATATCCTATAGTCTTACGGTAATACAGAATTTCTTTTTCCAGAAGTTCAAATAACCGTGGTGGGAAAAACTGAAAATCCTGAATATTTGGTTGTTTTGGAGGTCGTGGAGCCTTCAAAAACATACACATACATCAACATTACAGTAGCTTAACTTTTCTGCAAGTAAACTACCATAATTCAGAGCAGTGGCTACCTATGATTTTGTAAATACATCGGGATAGAGCAGGGGATGCAGCATGGGAGAGAAGGAGCAAAAGAACAACATAAAAACACTCCATCCTTGCCAACTTCTTACCTTTGGGACTTTTGGTTCACTGACACGTAGGGCTTCTCTGAAATAAGCATCCACTGCATAATTGGCTTTGCGTTCTCTTTTTGGAGGCTCAATCCATTCCATCATGCTCAGCTACACACGGAACAGAATAAAAAACTACTAAAGTAACTGTCTGCTTCCCAAAAGTCACAAGAATAATGACTAATATGGCACTGCAAAACAGGAATGTATTTTTGCACAGCAAATCTAATGATTGTGCTCAATTCGGATACCACAATAGAGCTCAAAAAGAAGTTAGAAATTATAGCTTATTATAACAAGTATTTAAGCACATAAAAGATAATAAGTAAGGCAGTGCAGTGGCAAGAACAGATTTTTTTTACAGTATCCTAAGTATTTCAGACACCTGCGTAGGGTTACGATTCCATCTACCAAAACACAATGGCAGGGCTGAGGACTTGGGCTCTGAATTCTCTAATTTCTTGTGATATGAATAAATTGCTTCTCCTCTAAATATCACAGTGAATAATCTCTATAAAGGCTACACCACAGACAAAAAATCCATTAGCAGTCAATTAATCTTAGCTAAATCCTTGAAGTTACTAAAGTGTATTTCATACTACGCTGCACTTCAGTCACTTCTTGTAATGAAATTATCAACACAAAGAATTTTATGTATATGCCTACACCCTGTACTATATTCTCATCAAACAATTTATTTTTCTAAATGTTTCTTCAAAATTAATAAAACACCTGGGTTAGAAGGGCATTTTGTAGTTAACATGTAAGAATTCACATATTTGATTCCAGGTAAGACCTTAAGATATCTTCACTATACATCTTGCACAAAACAGAGATGCAGAGGGAACATTGTGGGACTGAGTAATACCTCTTTGTAGGGATGATCCTTCTATTATTAGGTAAAATCAATGTACAAACAGTTTAAATTAATGCTTGTGACTAAAACCTTCACTGCAAAAACAGACTCAAGTCCAAGATCCACATAAAATAATCATTATCAGACCTGTTTGTTCCCCTCAGTTATGTGACAGCAAAATAATACTGACTGCAGCAGTACAGCAGGATGCAACACAGTGGTTTTGCTGCAGAAGGGGTAACATCTCAGCAATATTATCAGATTTTATCATGAAAAAACAGTGGGGCTGAAAGCTAGTTTAACAAAATTTCAGAATATTAATGCTTGGGCAGAGCCAAGTGAATTTTTCATTAGCTCCTTACTTCTCTAGAACAACCTTCATAGTCATAACATTTATAGTGTGGCTTTTATGCTTGCACTTCTAAACTGAAGTCTTAAACTCTACAAAAGATTACCTTTTGTTTTTCTCTGTAATCTTCACCTTCAAAGTTGTATAAGCTCATCTCTGTGTCCATAGTGAAATTTCGTAGGGAGCTCTCTCCCATTTTCTGCAATCGTTCATTCATTTCAGCTGTCTAAAAAGAGAATAAGATACTTTTAGGCTCACTCAAGCTATTTTATCTTTTCTGAAAAAAAGCTTTCATCATTACTACAACACTCTCAACATCTTTTTCTGATTTTAACTTTTACTTACATTTTCTTCTAAAGAGAGATACCCATTGTCCTTTTCAATTTACAGCAATTTGACTTCAAGACTCCCCAATAAATTAAATTTATTATGTTGGGATGTAGTCCTACAGCTGTAGAATTTAAGTTTAAAATTTAAATTAAATTTATGCCCATCTCCCTGGAGCTGAAATGGCAGTTCATTTTTTCATAGAGCCATCTACTCCCTAATGAAATTCCATAAAGATTTTGTATCTATCAGAATTGTTGGCATTAAATTTACATTTTTCTAAAAGACAACAAAATAAGCAGTGCTTAAGACATGATGCACAGAGCATGAACCTTGAAAATAATTATAATGACTAATTCTACTCCTTCAAAACTTTCATAAGATTTAAAATCTGCACAAATAGTAAAGTGGTAATAGATTTACATAATCAGATCTCATTCCATTTTGTGCATATATATTTTGAGTTCCATATGAAACAGTTCTCTAACCTTCTTTTCACCTCTTTCTAAAATAGTGGTTATATCTTCCTCTGTCAGCTCACTGTCTTTGGAAGCAAACACGTGCGTGGCTCCGTGCCGGATCATCTGCAGCATTTCATCTTTTGCCAGTTTGTTGGACTGTTGGTCTATGAGCCTTCCTACAATCACAAGAAATGTGCTGGAAGTTATAATATGGGAGTTCACGTAGGACCATGCAAACAGTGGATTTTTTTACTTCACTGACAGAACAAAATAAGGATAAACAGAACAACCACACAGAAAAAATGCACTTCACTGGAGATGAGAATAAATGGAAGTCAGGAACTTTGGGGAAAATAAAAAAAAACAACAACTTTGACTCAAGCCATAACAAAAAATGTTTCACATTCAAATAATCCAAATTTTACATTTAAGATCTTATTCTTACAAAGTTAGCTGAACTGTTAAGATCACAATCTTATCTCAAGATGAAAAACGACAAAGTATTCTGTAATAGCCACTCAGAAGTACTTAATATTTTCAACACCCACTTCACTGATTTCAACCCAATTTTCTGATTATTTTTCCCAAAATTTTAATTTCTGTTCTGAAATTTCACTTATCTCATCTCTTCTCATGCTATCAAAATTTTGACCACCATCCTTTCAGTAGCCCACCCTTTAGTAAGTATGAACAACCCTAAAAACTTAGCTTGAGTACCTTAGTTTTTGACAAACTATTCTTCTAAGAGCTTCTGAACAAAAATAGACAAAGGTGTTTTATTGCCAGTTAACTTTTATGTGGTAGGAAGCATATATATATATATAATTATTTTAACTGCCAGGGAAATTCCCTGATTTCCTTTTTTTTGTTTTTAACATATCACAAAACCAAGTAACACCTATTCAGCTGTAGTTTACTTCCCTCATTTAGACTTTACTGTAAGTCTACATCTACATTAATAAGGAAAACAGAATTTAAAAATAATTCAGCTGAACAAGTGAATACCTTGCACATTAGAGTTCTTAGGTTGACTTAGTACACTGCTATTATACACAAGGCCTGCTTTGTGTAACCCTGTACATTTGTACAGTTATTTAACCATACTTTAAAGGACTGAACAATTCTGTTGCAGACAAACATATATAGCAGTTGATACCTTGTTGTATAACTATAGAGTCCAGCCTCAGTTTTATTTCAGCTCTTTCTACAATCCTCTCTTCAACAGTATTATCAGTGATAAGTCGGAACACCCGTACTGGTTTCTTTTGACCAATACGATGCGCACGATCCTAACAAACATAAATCAATGAGTGTTCAGCAACAAGAACTCACAAGCAATAGACAGTTAGCTTGCAGAAACAGCAGCCTCAAACTAGCATTGTACTTCTTGGTCCCTTGCCTATTCGAGAGCACACAACACTGTAAAACCAGTATTCTAATATTGACTTATAGCTGGCTATTACACTGCTACCGTTTGAGTCATTCCACAGGGATAAATGCAGCTCCCTCGTTGTAAATGAAGATAACTGAATGTCTGTCCAGACTGCACTTGGGAAGTGGAGGTACAACACTACATACATGCATACACTTGTTCTGCTTTCA
The DNA here is from genome assembly GCA_013397915.1 of Daphoenositta chrysoptera. Classification (NCBI taxonomy): domain Eukaryota; kingdom Metazoa; phylum Chordata; class Aves; order Passeriformes; genus Daphoenositta; species Daphoenositta chrysoptera. The sequence goes on from VZRO01002488.1 coordinate 627,825, forward strand.
AACAAATACTCTCACTTGACACAGGTATTGAAACTTCTGCATCCCTGGCTTGAGCACATTAATTCCATTTGCAGAGTTCCTGCAACCACAGCTCCAATACTGTGCTTGTCCCAAGCCAGCAAATCAGGTTTATGACTGACACACTACACTCATTAGTAACAAAACTTGTGTTTATCCTCTCTGGAAAACATGTCCTTTTAAATAAAAAGTAGTTCAACAGCTGCCCTTTAAGCTGTGGGTACCAGGATTTTCTGACTGTCTTTTAAACACAAATTGTTAAACCTTTTAATCTCCTGTGTAATATTAATTTCTGCCTAAAAATCCTACTGAAGTTCACAAATCACACTTACAGTTTCCAGGAAGCTGGTCTACTATTGGCAGTCAGCATGCATATCAAAAGGATAAGCTATTCATATTAAATATTTGATGTGGTTAAATGCATTAAAAGAAAATTAAAAATTACAAACCACTGAACAAATACGCACCCTCCTAACCATGCAAGAAGGATCACGTGCATTTTATTCCACATGAAACAAATTACAGAACCTATTTTTTTAACATTCAGCACTCAGAAAGAGAAGATTTTAGTAGGTTTAACCCAAAGGTAAGCTTTTCCCCCCCTGGCATCACCACCAAATGCCTTTATGCTTATACAGAAACAAAAAGCAAAAGCATAAACTTCCCAAATGAGAGGACTAGAAGAATGCATGCGTTTAATTATTTGTTATTATTTTGGAAACAGTCCTCTATTACTCATTTGCTGATCTCTTCTGAAAAGACAGAATTAAGAATAATTGTACAGAATTATATTATATTAACAATATTAATACAGTATTTTGATAGAAGTAATCTGTCATTATGAAAATAATGAAGACAAACATTTACAAAAATCTAGTTTCCTCCACAAATTCTGTTCATGCCCTTTTTATATAATTCCTTAGTTTCTTGGAATTGTCTTATGTATACAAAAAGTAAAGAAAAATAACAAAAACGCAAGTTCTGAAAACAGTTATACAAAATAGAGCAATGACAACTTAAACAAACAAATGTGCATTAGGGAGTTAGCTCACCATGGCTTGCAGATCTACTTGAGGGTTCCAATCTGAATCATAGAGAATAACCACATCAGCAGTTGCCAAATTAATTCCAAGACCTCCAGCTCTGGTACTCAGCATGAAAATGAATTTACTGCTGTTGGGAGCATTAAATGTGTCAATTGCTTCCTGAAAGAAAAAAAAAAATGTGTCACCAAAGTATCAGATCTTTCAAACAAGTTTCCAGTATGTTTGTGGTTTTCCAATTAAATTTCTATTAAATTTACACCATTTCCATATAAAAAAAGAATTTTATCAAAGTAAGAAACTGTACATTTGGACAGGTGAGAAAATCCATACTGACTCCACAACATACTGTGTTTTTCTTTTAGCTGAGGAACAAATGAAACATACTGTGGACTTTGGTTAGGAAAAACATACCCTTGGCAGCTTTTTAAAAACCAGCATTTCTGCTTTACTTTGAACAATGATGTAGCTACATACATATATGTAAATAGTAACTTGTTTATCTAATGTGTAAACTAAAGGCATTTCTTGTTTGCACACAACTTTCCCACCTCTCTTTCCTCATGTGGTGTCTGCCCATCAAGTCTGCAGTACTCATACCCACGCCACATGCAATAGTCTTCCAAAATATCCAGCAAGCGAGTCATCTGACTGAAGAGCAGAACTCTGGAACCTGACACAACACAGAATGGTCCAACACTCATTTTATGTTTTCACACTGACCTTATCACAGAGCTACTACAGAGCATGACTGAGAATTTATGTGAAATATTCTGTACTATGTCTAACTTAAATAAGTCTTTCTTCTGAAGTTACTTTTCTGGTAGTGATTTAAGCACTCAAGAATACTATTTGATAAATTATACAGGAGAAATACACAACCAAAGAAAGAGAACACTTCAAGCCATTGTAAGGAAATTAGGTGATGACTGATGTGCACAGACTAAATAATCCTATCACTGGAAATTTTCTCACAGAAAGGAGAAGGGAGGCTCCTCTCTTCCTTTCCTTCTCTGTATTTTCAGTCTTACTAATCATTCCCGTAAGATTTCTTTCCCTTCATGTGTTAAGATCTACAGAAAATTCATTTTCAAAAAAACCTGACAGAAAGTAATGAATACATTTGCTGCAGGAAAGGCTGAACCGGTGCTATTTTTGAAAGATACTTTAACTTACAAGGAGCATTCAGATTGCTGCTGTCCACGAACAGCACTCACCCTGCTCTCTGAGTTTTGCCAGCAGTTTATCCAGAACTAACATTTTCCCGCTGTTGGTGATGAGATGAGTGTCAGTGGTGTAGGGAGGGCCTGGCTCAGCACCATCAAACAGGTAGGGATGGTTACAGCACTTCCGCAGCTGCATCAGAATATTCAGCAGACGCATCTTATCCATTTTCCCAGCTGAATTCAGGATATCAATATCTTTCATCAGGATCCTGGTATACCTGAGGTTTTAAGGGCAGTTTTGAACAACTTTCCAGTTTTTATATGACATTTAGTACATGAATGAAACCCTGCAATATCCCAATTACTTATTTCTGGATGTGGGAGTTGGCTTTGTTTACATAAAAATGTGCTATATTATTATGAAAGTTGGCAAAAACATCTGACTGATAATAAGGATTTCTAAATCCATATCTAAACATGAAAGGGAATCTCTCTGTGAGTGACAATGATCTGTCATTCACTGGATTATTTTACACTTTCATTTTAGTAGTACAAAGAGGATTAATAATATCACTTATTTGACAGAAACTGCTACACTAACCTGGCTCCCTGTCTCATGTTCTTCTGGGTATGTACCTTATTAAAATAAGGTTTTATTTTAATTTCAGGTAAGACATTTTGGTGCATACATACTTGGATCAATGGAGGAAGCTTAGGAAAAGTTTCTGCTTTCTTCCTCCCAGCTCTTTTCATTACCCTTCCTGAGCTCTCTGAAACTTGTGCATTTTTTCAAAAGCCCCAAAGACAGCTATAAATAAGTTTCTCTGTCTTGACATGCAACTATAAAAAAAAAATTCAGTGTGAAAAGCTATAGGGTTTATCAGAAAATAATCTTACTTTGATGTAAATAACTCACCATTCTCTCTGCATTTTGCTGAGCCCAAGATATATTTTTACTTCCTTCTTTGGAGGCAAACTCTTTTCTACTTCACCTTTTATGCGACGTAAGAGAAATGGCTTCAAAACCTACACAAATTAAGATGTTTTACATAGATAAACGTATAAAATTGACTGCCTCAAATACAAAGTTAACAGATTCAATTATCTGATATTTATTCAGAACTAATCAGTATCTATTGCTGTCATGGAGACTCCATGAGAAAAATTCTGCTAAATTCTGCAAAACAAAGTTGTCCAGCAATGACTAAACTCACACATAAATATGCATATCCCTATAAAAATTGCCATAATCATCCCAGTTTTTATCTTAAGCACGGGCCAAACCCCTAAGTTTATAAAATCTAATCCTGTTTAACATAAGACCTGTTTCATTTCTGCTAGCAGGGACAAAGCACACCAACATTTCAAATATAAGCAACACATGTTGTAGATTCTCTGACTTCTTTTGCTACTGTAAGACAAAAAATGTTTTATCTCATGCACAACAGAACAAAGGTAAAAGCGTGCCTTTATTCAGACTAGCATAACATGTGTATCAGTGTACTATTCACAATAATAAATGGTTTCAAACAGATCTCAGGAGCCTTCATTTTCATATTTTCTGTTCAGATTTTGTCTGCTTTAAACAGTAACACACAAAAAGTAGTATCTATGATAGGAAGCTCCAATGCTTAATTCATGAAAATTCTGCTAGGCATTTCTGTAACTAAACACCTTCATGTTCATTGTTTCAACTTTGAGATGAAGGGGAAAATAATCTGATTTTCTTTTTTACACTGTGCATGCTAACGATGACATGTGATTACAGCTTTAATTACTTACAGCATGAAGTCTTTCTACAAGTTTCTGATCACCAAGACAATTTTTAGTGTCAAACCATGAGTCAAAATCCTGTGGTGAGAAACAGCACAATTGGTATGAACAGTTTATCATCAGTACTTTTAACAGACACATATTGACTCTCTTTCATTCCAGCTGAGAGTGGCATAAATCTTGAGACAAATGGCTTCCATGAAAGAAAAATCAGTCTGCAATTCTGTGTCATCTCCCTGGTTTGTTGTAACATTCGAGTCAAGCGCATCACTCTGCAGACAAAATACCATTATACTCTGCTTAATTTACAACAATGTCCCATGCTCATCACTGCAGGGTCCAAGTGCTTCTCTTTAGTGCTTGTGTGATGATGGGGCAAGAAGTTAAAAAAAACAAACAAACTGAAGAATACTTAAGTAAATGAGATGGACAGCAGAATAAAAATAACATAAGCAAGTAATACAAGCACAAAGAATATTAACAGTAAAAGAGAAGAAAGATTACTTAAGCTCTAAATAAAAAAAAGGCTTATGCCTATTTGGATGCTTCATATTCTTGATACTTCATTGCTTTCTCAAATTTTCCATAATTCTTGAACTTTTTAAAACATTAAATTTGCTATTATTGGTCTGAGGCCTCATCTACACCAGCAGAATGCACTGTTTTAACTAGGTCGAGTAAAAGAAGTCCACCTAGTTAACAGTAAAAGAAGTAAAAGAAGTCTGCAGCTCAGTCAGCCCCAGAGCTTCCCCCGAACCTGGGTCTTCCACAACATACATCTGCTACTGGGCTGGTCATCCTTCTCTTCTACTGACAGCAGCCTGGGAATCAAAGTAACAACCCTGTACCTAAAAACATCAACTTACATCTGCAGAATTGAAGACATCAGGTAAGAGGAAATTGAGTAATGCCCACAGCTCATGGAGGTTATTCTGTAAAGGAGTTCCCGTAAGCAGCAATCGATTTGTTGTCTTGAACTCACGTACAATCTCTGACAGCTGGAAACACAACATAGTCATCAACACCATCTACACTGAAGCACAGTGAATCAGTTTTTGAAACCTGAAACAATGTCAATTAAACTCAGAGACAGTGAGCTACCTATGAAATTCATACGTACCACCCAACAGCTTATTGCTTCTATTTTAAAAGAACACCACACCAAACACTTAAAATCTGCTCAAATCAGATGCAATCTTTTTGTATTGAACTAATTTCAAAGTATCAAACAATTTCAAATTTACCTTAGACTTCTCATTCTTTATTCTGTGGGCTTCATCAATTACCAGGTACCTCCAGTTAAATTTTTTGAAGACTGATTTCTCTTTAATTACCATTTCATACGATGTAACACAAACATCCCATTCACCAGGCATCATAACATCACGGATAAATGCAGCCTAAAGCAGAAGAACTGGATTAATGAACAGTTATAAACATGTAAAATTTTTATGGCATTCAGAGAAAGCTGTCTCCACCACCATTACTGATGCACTAAACTAGCACACAAAAGACTGAAACATCTTCTCAGTAACTGAAAGTTACTGTAACAAAAGCCTTCAGTCCTTTGTACTTTAGGCACAGAGAAAGCTGGAGTTAAGCAAAACACAGATTATTTCCTATTCAAAACTAACTATTTGCTCTTCAGCATAATTTCTCTGTAATTCAAATACAGTACATACAACAAAAAGGGGAAAAACTTTCTAAATTAACTTGTCCAAAGACACAGTCCACAAAAGTGTTTCAAAGCAATTTACACAGCCCACTCCCAACTATCTTCGCTCTTCCCCGAATATCTCCCTCCTCTGTCCCATCTCTGTTTTGCAAGGCACACATCGAGTAATATAAATCCTTTCACATGAAAGAATATCACCCTATGGGAAAGCCAAGCAGACAGGTCTCCCCTAGAGCATGTGAGGCCATTTCCTCTTGTCCTGTTACTTACAAAAACAAGCTCAGCTCCCTCAGCTGCTCCTCCTAAGCCTTGTTCAGACCCTTCCCCAGCTCTGTTCCCTTCTCTGAATACACTCCAGCACCTCAGTGTCACCAATGCCCAGTACAGGGGGGCAGTCACTGCCCTGGTCCTGCTGGCCATACCACGGCTGGTACAGGCCAGGATGCCACTGGCCTTCTTGGCCACACTGCCAGCTCCTATTTCCTTTCTAGAGCCTTTCCACCCTCAAGCAGTACCAGGCAGCCATGCAATCCATATGAGCAACCACAGAATCCACAGAAACGTCCAGCTCCTTGGTGCCCTACAAGTTAGAAAAACACTCCATATCTATTTTAAGGCCTTCACAATGAAAGATGAAAAGCTCTACAACAGAATCCTAGTTACAAGGCCAGGCAGGCTTACAAAATACAAGTAAAGAGTAGGAAAAGTCACCTGAAAAAAGGTGAAGAAAGAGGTAACAAAGTGAGTGCAATAAAGTAAAAGGAGTACACACTGTCACATTGTAAATATGGAAGAGAGAGAAAAAATAGGAGCAAAAATCAAACAGGAAAACAACAGAAAAATAGGTAACTCAAAGAACTGTACTTTATCTAATTGAGTCTATTATTTCATCTGCTGATTTTCAGTTTTTCCTCATAGTCACAAGCATAACATTTTGCATTTTCAACATTAATGTAGTTAAAGATGACCAAAATCTACTGTAATTAAGGAAGTAGCTTAGGGAGAATTCCACATACCCAACTGATATATTTTACCAAATAATGCATACATTTCTGAAATGTAGAGCACTTACTCTGGCATCTTTATCTCCAATAAGGCAAACAGCACGTAAGGATGGAACCCAGCGCTTGAATTCATTCATCCAGTTGTGCAAAGTTGATTTTGGAACCAGGACCATGTGTGGCCCAGGAATGTTTCGGTAATGCTTCAGATAGCCTAATAAAGCTATTGTCTGCAGAGTCTTACCAAGCCCCTGCATTGACAAAGAGGGGGGGGAAAGAAACCTGCTGAAGTGAAATACCATGAAGAAATACTTTCAAAACATTTTCTTATTATATAATTCTGCCTTTTGTTTAAAGCAAACTACACAAATGTTTGCAACAGAATTTCTTTCATGACAATTCCAGATTTGAAAAATCAGACTGTTGTAAAATGAAGCATACTACTGCACATACATGAAATACTATAAGCACTTAAATGTTGAATTTTGCTCAATAATTGCCACAAAAATTCCAAAAGATTACTGCTTACCATTTCATCTGCCAGAATGCCATTAACACCATTTTCATACAATGAGATCATCCAGTTCAAACCTCTAACCTGATAATCTCTTAGTGTTCCTCCTTTCACATCTGTAAATGTAAGATTCCTCTAAGTAGAAAAATACTAATTCTAAGTAGAAAATTTTAATTGCAATCAGCTCAGATCTTAATTCCATCAGATCAGTCAGAGAACTGTGACACCAGACTTACATGAAGGAGACTCCTCGAAGCGAATGCAGACGTTGGACGTTTTCCGGCTCTCGGACAGGAGCTCCTCATCCTCCTCCTGCTCCGTGCGCCTGTGGCGGTACCTGAAGGGAGAACCCAGCACTGCTGCGTGACCAAAATCACGTCAAACACTGCCCTGCAAACTCCAAAGACAAATTACAACAGAAGCAATCACTGACCCGCAATGTGGATGCTCTGGTATCCTGACCAAACTCTCATCCTGTTGGTATGTTATTCCTTAGGAGTCATTCCAGCTTTAATTAGGAAGGGTGATAAGAAGCGCTCTCTTTCAGAGCCACAACAAAAATCTGACAACATCGTGAGTTCTCTGAGGCACTCGTTAATGAGTGACACAGAAACACAAGACATGTCAGTGGTGGCCCTAGACTCAATTACTTGATAATTACAATGTTCAGAAAAATCACCTATTCAAATTTTAAATTAAAATTTCTAAAATAGAACGTCATTTTGATAACATTCCAAAAATTAGTTGTTATTCCAAGACCCCCTCAGAGGCACTATAGGCAGGCTCTGCTGCAATAACACAGACAGACTGGTGGAGCAGGACAATTGCTGCTGAGGATCCAAATCCCCACTACATGGACTCTGCCTTGCTGTAAGTTGGTCTAGCCCCACTCTGGTCCCACTGACTTGTCCATTAGCAGCTGGGTCACATCAGATGGACTTCTGGAGTGCACCTTCTAGTTCAGCATCACACACAAGAAATTTAATTCATGTGCTCCAAAGTCACTCCACAATACTAACCAAAGCACTTTACATGGCAAGAATAAGGCAACTCTTAAAAGTGCATTTGTGATCCAAGGTCACACTGATGTTGATGCAGCAGATGATGCTTTTAAACCAAAGCTTTTAAAGAAATTGATACACCACTAATAGGAAATGGTCTGGATTTACTGAAAGTACAATTTCTATGTAAAATCTCTAAACAGATTATGTTAAAAAGCCTAAGTTGTTTGAAGTGTAAGAAGTCAGAAATAAAAAAACATACTCCCCAGCTGAAATCAAACTCTGTTTTTCATCCTTCTTCATCCGTGGCCGTCCTAGCTTGACCTTCAGTGGAGATGTTGGTGACTTTTGTGCTGCAGGTTGAATAAAATGTGCAAAAAGTTCTGTCTGCTTCAGGAGGAATTCAAACCTTTTTGCTCGATCTGCTTTCTAGTTTCCAAAGTGGGGAAGAGAATAAAAAAAAAAATAGGAAAAATAGGTAACTCTTCTTCATAACAACATATTTTTGCTAAGAAACAGGATTCAGACACTCATGAGAACAACTTATGTGAGGAAAGACTGACAAGACCATCTGCTAGACAACTAAGAGGGCTACAAGCACTGCGAAATAGAGCTGGAGCTGCTCCATGGCACAGTAGCAGTGATGAAGGGATACTTTAATGGCCTGTCTACAAAAGATAAAGACAAAACTAAAGACTTACAGTAACAGAAGAAATCTTAACCTTGCTTAAGTCAGTGGCAAAACTTTCATCAGCTTCAAGGCTATCAGGATTTGATCAAAGACAACAATGCAGTAGCTCTGCTTTTAGAATTATTTCTGAAGTAAAGGATGAACCAGCTCAATCCTGCTTTCACTCAAGTTTGTGAATTTTGCTGTCAGATTTCAAATTTCAAGCATTTCAGTTTTGCCATCTCAATGGGGCATATGCACTTCACTATGTCACACAGCAAAATGTGGCCTTCTCTATATTTAGAAGATACATTTAGAAGACGTTAGATCATTTTAAAGAAAAATATGATAAAACGCAAACTCTATCTGACAGAATGCAATTGTTATCAGTTTCTCTATGACAAATCTAAGCATCATGTAACACTGTACCATGTAAAGCAATTCCCATGTGGTCTCATTTACATATCGTGATACAAACGACAGAGGTGAAAGTGTAGTTCTGCACTGTAACCTTTCCAAGAAACACTCGACGCACAGACCTTCCTGCAGGTCGCTCACACGGAATCAATTCCCCCACAAGAGCAGAACCACCGAAGGAAAGGGCAGCGAGAGCGAGCCTGGCGTGCAGTGCAGGCTCAGGCCACACGAGGGCACTGCGTTCTGTAACAGCGCACCGCTGCCAGCAAAGGAACAGCCTCACCAAGAACCGCCCCGAAAACAATTAACGCCTTCCCACCCTCGCATTCAGTATTGGGCCATTTCTGTAAATAACGTGACAACCGAGTAAAATGTACATATCAAGTAAAACCTTTAAGAAAAAGGCATTAGAGAACGGGGAATTAGAATAAAAACGAATCCATTCAGAGGATATATAGTTACCAAATAATACATGATGGTTTTGGCAAAATAATCATAGTTGGTAAGAACCAACACAAAATACTTTTCTGTCTGCAGTATTATTGGCTTAGTATAAGCAGTATGTTTTGATAAAACAGTAAAGGTCTAGCTCACAACTGCACAATTGATAAAGGGTAGATTTTTTTTTTATCTAATCCCTTTGCCTCTTAGGAAAACTAAATTAAAATTGTAGTTTAGGAAAGCTGTAAATTCACCATGTACTGCTGTGAAACAAGTTTAGCTGTTTACTAAACTCATTCTCAAAGAACAGATTCACTGTGGGTCTTCTCATTCTGTGTCTAACAGTTATATTCTTCCCTGACTTCTGTGGTATCCAATCCTTTCAGACTCTACTGTAATTATCAGGCATCCATTTAACACTAAAGCTTTTAAGAAAAAGATACAAGATAGAGATACCAGCTTAAACTGAGAACTTACTGCAGATGCCATTCAAGAAGGAGTCTTAGAATGTCATACTGTTTTTTGCCTCTTTGTAACACAGAAGTTACAAAGTTACAAAGGAGTTACCCTGTTACATCTCTCCAGCACCACCAGCTCCCTGCACTGGTGTCCTGGACAGATCCTCTTCTGCATTGTTACAGCACACGTATTATGGGGCACTTAAATACTTAAAACCTTCATGTTTTTATATGAGGGAAACTGGCAGCATCAGGATTTCAAGTAAGAAATTTTTAAGTAAGAAGCAGCTTAAGGATGCCTCTGACATGACCCAAGGGGTCATCAAATAAAACTGGCAGAGACAGGTTCAAAACAAAACGGGGAGAGTTCCAAATATAAAATGTCATTGCTTTGTAACTCCTTACCACAGATGGGTGTGGATAACTAAAAAAGAGACCACAAAACCAAAAATCCACTGACAACTACTGAGTATAAAAACCACAGGCTACAACTCCAAAAATCATGTAGATGAAAATACTTGAGAAGAATGGGACAGTATTTAACACAACTACCACTACCTGCCTCCTCTGCTCAAATTGTCTTCACTAAATTCCTGTTAGTGACTGTGAGAAACATGACACGGGCCTAGACATTTAAATTAATCTTTATTTGTTTTTCTTTTCTGACACATCCAGGCTGCAATAACTCCTTGTAACTGTGCTGATCCTGTTCCAACAACCAAGTGCCATAAAAAGCTGTATGCAGTATGTTTTGTCATGAAAACTTCACTTACCATCTTCTCTTCATATTCTGGGTCAACTTCTTTGTCAGGTCTAGCTGCCTTTGGAGGAAGTTTGAGTTGAAATGGGGGATCATTTTTCTGGAATTCAGAAGTTAAACATTTTATAAATACCAGTTTCTTTATTTACTTTTTTAGCAAAATGTATCAAACTGAACAAACCTACAAACTGCAAGACAAGCATGCTACTTTTTAAAAGTAATTATTTCAAAATGAAGTGACTGCATTAACCATATCATTTCACCCAAAGCAAAACCCCATGTCCATGACAAAACTAAAGATCTTCATGTTTATTTCTACAAGCAGGATCCAAACTGAAAGAAATTACTGAAAAAGCATGATGTTTAATCTTTCACAGAGATCCTACTGTAAATGCATAATTAAGTTTAATATATTTAAAAGATACTTTAAAAAATTAAATGTGATTTCTAAATGTCAGATTCCTAACCGTAAGTTTCTGGCAAATGCATTTTGTTTGGGTTTTGTCTGTTTTCACTGCCAGATGAATAGTCACAAGTTCAATTGGAAACACAGCTTAACTACACTGAGCCATAAACCTGGGAGAGACACAACCAACCAATTCAATCCATGCAGCAACAACTCCATGGTACACTCTCAGACAGCTGAAGAACCACCTTATTTACTATTTATGAAAGAAATCTAAGGAATTGTAGCTAAAATGGCTGACTTCTGCAGTTTATGAGATTCATATCTGTCTTCAACTGTGAAGCTCAAAGCAGGTTTTCCACAACTATGATATTGGTAAAATGATGAAATGCTAGATTTTCTTCCCCCTAATTTAAGAAAATCTTCCTAATTGGCCTTTGAAATGTCCCAATAAAAAATATATCTATTTTTAGATGCATTAAATTATAAAAATGTTTTCGAAAATCACTGAATAAACTGAAAGGAGCTGCCAGAGTGCATGTCTCCACAAAATGTAACAGTGCAGAGTATTAATCTGCTTAAAGTTCTTTGAGTATCAGACTACTATTAAATACATTAAATTTAAATAATAATCTAAACTATTCAGGGTCAAATAGAAAAACCAGGCCAAAATGGTACCAAATACTTAAAAATCTGTCCAGCAACATTACATTTAAATTTCAGAACTGTTACTGATAAATATACATGCTAACTTCTTCTTTAAGGCACCATCATGCAAATGGGAGGAATATTTTCTGAAGTCAGAGATTACTGTTTCAAGTTTGGCCCAAAGCCATAATTCTCTGCAGAGGTGAACAGTACTAAGTGTATAATGAAGCTGTTTGACAGCTTAATGATTTTATAAATGTGCCAGTTCTCCTTTGCAAGGCCAAATGTTGCAAAGAGGTACCATTAGAAATATTCTATTCACTTAAATGTTCTTCAATCATACAGGTAATCAGCTCATCTCAGAAAGCAAAGTTACTCCAACATTTTCAAAGAGTAGGTCCTACATATGTGTATATTCACACCACCATTGTATTACTATACAACATACACTCCAAAAAGAGAGACTGATGTTGCCAATATCAGGTCCAGTCCTTCCATTAAAGTATCAAATTATTCCTTAAATGAAAACAAATTGACAGTAGGCCACTTCAGCCATGTCCCTCACTTGCCCTAGAAATAAATTTGATAGATATGTGTCACTGGAAAAAAAGCTGTCTACCTCAGGTAAGTATGAACTTTCTTCAAGCAAAAAAATTCACTATTATGAGAATTCCTTGTAACTGAAAGATTTCCAACTAAATTGCAATGCAGTATTATTTTTCTAAGCCCCAAGGCAGATGGCTGCAATGCCAGTTCTGTTGTTACTCAGATTGTCCCAGAAGGATAAAACGTATGGTGGCATACAAATCATATTTATTTTGAAATAAGTATTTCTTAATAACACACTCTGAGTTAAAGCAGTCAATGAGCTGATATTACTGCAGCCACAGCACAATAAAATCACACCATACACCTTATCTTTCAAGAGAAAACACCCATTCCCCACCCCCCCACTTCTTATTGCAGTGTTTCTGTTGAATATTGATGGCCCCAAAGTATCAGAAATAACCAACAGGAAATTATCAAAAGCCAGCGAAAGAGACAAACAAGACTCGTGCATCCCTGTGCCCCTTCTCTTCCTCACAACTCACAAGGGGGAGAATATGCTGCAGGTTTACTAAAGTACTACTCTGTGATGGTGGAGCCAGACAGGGACAGGCACCATATTCAAACTTGCTTCTGCATAATGCTCTGAATTACAAAATCCACACCTTGACAATTACTAGATTTTAACATGAGTAATTCCCCCTATCAACTGGACAATGTCCCTTATACAACATAGAAACTAAACTATGCATGAAGCCTGACAGCTTTTCCCTAGAAACTTCACACAATTTATCTTCATCACTTAGAGGGCTGACTTGTCAGGAAGCAGGACAGCAGAAGCCTCAGTGCAATTCACCACCACCAAAGTGCTTTCATTTTTAACTCCGGAAACTCTCCAGTAACATTTAGCTCTACCCTAGAAACGATTACCATTATAGATGAAATAATCCCCTAAAAAACGGTGTCATTTAAACAACTTTTAAACTTAAAAGCAACACAACCACGCAGCTCTTACAAAAGATCCTGAGTATTCCAAGGATACAAAATACTCCCCCTTAAAAACTCTAATAACTACCCTAAACAGTTTGTAAGACCAGCCTGAGAGATTTCTATCCAGTAAGTGTAAGAGTCCCAAAGTGAGGAGCCCCCATGAACACCTCAATAAACAACTGGGAACAAGAACTGCCACTGCTTTAGTTGACTTTACTCTTGTACCTTGTGCTACTGAAAACTCTGAACAGATGCACTAAGAACAATTAGAAGGATTCCTTCTGTGTTTAACTCACATATATAAACTGGAAATACATTCCCAATAGCCAGTCAGACTGTTTTGGTAGTACAACAAAGACTATTTCTAAAGTAAAATATTGAGAGGGGAGCAGAGCACAACAGGTTGCATGACTGCCATTGTTATGCAGATGCTGTAACTGTACAGGTGACATGCATAAAATTTTGCAGAGTAAGTTGTATACAATGGAGAAATGGCCCTTAAACATTTTCCCTCGAGCAGCCAAGTAAAGTTCAGGATTACACTGCACTGTGTCCCATAGCTGTTTGTATCCATGATAAAATACAGCTTCAAGCATTCGATACAGGCAAAATGGATTTTAATTAACTGGCATAAAAAATCTGAACGCACTGTTATCAGTAGTTCTGCAATGTTCTCCAGTATTACAAATATATGATGTACGGTCCTCATTCCCACTAAGTTTTTTCTAAGATTCATTCTTCAGGTTAAATCTTGTTCTGTTTCCAAGGATACCTGAATACGTCACTTTCTACACGCCTTGTGTCTTTCTCCCCAAAAAGCTAAGGAGAGGCGGCTGGCAGCCATACGTGCTCTTTCGCGGGGAATATTCTGCCCCGGGCACAGTTCGAGCCAGGCAGGGCGGGGGGAGGCCCTGACAGCCGGGCAGACCGGGCCAGCCGCGAACTCTCCGGGGCCCGCGACACCCCCACCCCGAGCCCCCGGAGCTCCCGGCCCCGGGACAGCTTTCCCCGGGGGCACGGGGGAGGAAACAGCGCGGGGGCTCCGGAGGACGGGCCCTGAGGAGCGCCCGGGCTGCGGCGCTGCCCGGGGTCCGCACGGGCTCGGTGGCCCCAGCCCCCTGCCCGGGCTGCGGGACCGGGCCGGGGGCATCGCAGGCCCGCG
>VZRO01002488.1:642749-656021 GCA_013397915.1 Daphoenositta chrysoptera
GGCGGGCGCTGCGGGATGCGGGAGTCCCCGGCTCCGCTGCCTCCCGAGAGACACCGCACCTCACGGGAGAGCGCGGCCAGGGCCGCTGCATAGCGCCACGGACTAGCTTGGGCTCGAAGGGACCTTAAAGATCATCTTGTTCCAACTCCCTGCCATGGGCAGTGACACTTGACACTGTCCCAGGTTTCTCCAAGCTCCGTTCAGCCTGGCCTTGAACACTGCCAGGGATGGGGCAGCCACATCTTCTCTGACCTGTGCCAGTGCCCCACCACCCTCACGTTATAAACACTCATATTAAAGAATTTCTAACTAATATCTAATCCATATCTCTCCTCTTAGTTTAAAACCGTTCCCGCTTGTCTTACCTGCCCGTGTAAAAAGTTGCTGTCCCTCCTTCATGACCCCCCTACAGGAAGATCTCCCCAGAGCCTCCTCTGCAGGCTGAGCAGCCCCATCTCAGCCTTTCCCCACAGCAGAGCTGCTCCAGCCTCCAGAGCATCCTTTGGGATCACTCCATGTCCAGAGCTGGGCGGGAATCCCACCAGAGCGGAGCAGAGGGGCAGGATCCCGTCCCTCGACCTCCTCGGTGCTTTGGATTCCGCCCAGCAGTTCCAAACGCTGTTGCAAATGGCAAGTGTGTTTTCCTAAACCACCTCAGGTGGTACCAGAGAGAAAATCATCTCTTAACATCTGCCGGGATAAGAGGTACCAGTGGAGCTCACAAAGCAAGAATCGCTTGCAGGATTTTTTTTTTTTCTTGAGCAATTTTGAATTCAGCAGAGTTTGCATATTTCTGTTGAAAATTGCAATAATGAAGCCACTCGATTTAGTTACTGGCAGTGCACATATTTCGGACTGTCCATGCAAGACATTCAGATTTTCAGCTGCTGAGCTGTAACTTTGTGCATACTGCTAAAGGATCCCAAAACAGTCCTTGAGCTGGCAGACTTAAAAACAGAGCTCCAAATCAGCCATGTTACTTGGTGATTACTTACAAAGGCAGTATCATGAGCATTTTGTCCAGCAGCAGCAATGAAACCTTAGCCCAGTGGGCAGAATGAGCAATAAAAGCTACCTCAGTCCATTAAAAAGCTCAGTACCTGTTATCAAAATTTTTTGCATAACTCAGCAACTAAGTTGAGCAAATGGGTTATTGCAGCTCTCATACGCTGCATTTAGAAAAACGTCTGAGACCCGTTTTCCATCTGTACACTGGCTCCAGTGAGGTGCCAGTAGCATATGTCTGAACTGTTTCCATGACTTCCTGATTACTCTAAAATTCAGTATCTAGATTATGGCCCATCATAGAAGATTTAAGCTCCAAACTCCCCTTTTTCACGTTGTGAAATGTCGCAGTTGAGACGGACACGACATGCTGAATTCACACCAACTCCATTCCAGAGGAAAAGAAAGTGCTGTTTTTAATACCACGATAATCTCTTTTATAGCGTTTTAGAGTTTCCATAGTTTTAAGGCACAACAGCCTTGACCTAACCCATCAGCACACACCACTGGGTGAACACACGATAAACACACAGCATATTTCTCCAACAGTAACTCAGCTGTGCCTCCTTCCCATTGTCTTTTTCGAGCCTAAGCAACAGACCTGAGCAATAATTTTACAAAGGTAACAAAGCCTTCATTTTATAAAATTTTACCTAAATGCTACAGTGAAACAGTTGCAAAGCAGTAACAGTGCTGTTCCAAATTATTTAGCACCCTATTACCTTCTGTGTCTGCTACATCGTCCACAAAAAAGCAAGGCCCACAGTGTCTGCAGTAGCCCTTCCACATGATTTCCTTTTAAAAGCTTTGGGAAGTACATTTTTCATAGAGCAATCGAGAAGAGTGACATGCCTGGTTTTGAAAGAGTACTCCAAATAGCTTTTCCAAGCAGCACTCTCTAGAAAATGAAGTTTACCATTAGCTATGAGAAAGTCTCTAAGGTGGGAAAATTCCAGTCTATGACGTGGTTGTTCTTAACCTTTAGAGAAAATAGCGTACTAACCTTTTTTAATATCTGGCTTTCCTTCTCCATTTTCAAATGCTTGAAGCTTCTGTTTATGCAAAATGCTCTCAAGTGTTTGTCACAGCTTGTTTTTTCCTTGAAATTCACAGGAACACTGCATGCTGTACAAAATAATCAAGCTGCTGCTTTTATGAAAGATCTCCTTTGGCTATTTTTTGCTTGTGTGCTTCACATTTGCATTTGACACTTTGTAGACATGTTCTTTGCTGCTTCTCTTAGACTATCCTGTGTACTCCTATGCGTCTACAGGCCAGTAGCTCAAAAATTCACTTAGTCACACAACAGTATTATCACATGATAATCTAATTACTATTAAAAAAATAGTAGGAAGTACTTTTTTGTACTTACTTTGTATACTAGATTTTCTACTCATATTTGAAAAATTCTACTGAATATCTCCAACTTTTTTTTTTTTTCTTTTATGTGTCAGGAGGCAAGGGGCTAGTTGTCATGGTAAAGTTGTAGACTTAGCTGTTAGGTCTTTCTTTTCCCAGGTTTATTACTCCATATTTTACAGTCTGCCAGATATAATCACCAGGGCTGAATGTGTAGTCTCCTACACATCAATTTATCAGGCCTCCTCTGCCCAGCTCAGAAAGATGCCACTTAACATATTGTATGATGAGAATTATGTTTTCTTGTCAGATTTAAAAAGACAAATTGCAAACTCACTGTTACCCACTTGTATGTTTTAAACACTGCTGAAATATGTAAAGAGCTGATAAGATACGGACATTTTCAGGTAATTTATACATTTTTCCAGGTAATTCCATACGATTTTAAAATTTTGGATGGTGATTACTCAACCTTTTCCAAACAGGGAAACTGCTAATTGTAGCAGTCTGCATTTCTGTAGGACAGATATAACTGGGTTTGGGTAACTTCTTAAATAAACCTTAGTATTCTGCGGAATTACTTTCTAGGCCATGTTGCTATACAAGCCCCCTTGGTGTGAGTTGATAAGCGCTACCTGTAAGCCAGTAGGCTGCTGAATTCACAAGAACAAATAAAATTACACCAAGAATTGCCAAATCCACACAAGGCCACCAGTAGCAACAGGTTTGTAACTCGGACCGCGGCTGAAGAACAGTGGCTATGGCTGCTAACTAGAAATGAAGGGAGAGGATTATGCAGGCACCTGCTGAAGAAAGAGGAGCCTTCAAAGTCCTTCTGAGCCTGATGCCTTGAGAGGCCATCTGGAAACAGAGACTAGAGAGGAGTAAGGGAATAAAGGTGGGTATTTATTCAAAAGGCCTCGATTCTCCCCAAACCAGGCCAGGAGACCCTTCAGAGGCAGAGTCAGAGAAGCGGGTGTTTGCTTTATTTGGCTTCGGGTGTGTGGGGGATCTCTCCTCCAAACACACACACACCAGCATTTTCTACAGCACAATATTATGGGTTAAATCATGAATATTCATCACATTCCTTGGGATAGGAGTGGTTATACAAATTACTTCTCAAAAGTCATTAATATCGTTAGCATAGGTGTCATGCATGTGCGGTGTATCCTGGTGGTCGCACTGAGGAAGGCTCCTCTTCTTCCTCAGGGGTCTTTCTGATGAAGGCTGGTAGTCTTCCTCACAATGCACTTTTCACCTTTCTCTCTGGAGCGTGTGTGATCTTTTGTAGAGTGATTCAGCAGTTTCTGAGATGATCCTTGTCCCCTCTATCTTGACCAGATTAGGGCAAATCCGGCTTCTTAGGTTTTGTAGTTAACATTTGCTGTCAGAATCAACATTTGCTGTCTCCTAATAGTTAACTGTGCTTACATGAGTTAGCTATTGATCACCCCTTTTTCAGTCTTCAAAGGTACACCCTGGGAAGCAAAGGGCTCTAGGCTGGACCCCAAGACGGACCCCAAGATGGACAACTAGTCACGAGTTTTCAGCACCTTTATAAATTTGGTCCATTTACATATCAGCATAAATTCGCCAATTAAAACTTTGCCATTTCCCCCAGCTTGCCCCCCGCTTTTAGCGGCTTTGGGCCTGGGCAGTCCAAGTGTCCTTGAAGAGCAGGCCCACAGAGGCGTGATGTCTATCTTAGCATGAGAGAACAGCATCCAACAAGGCTACAAAGCATCCCAGAGTTACACACTAGGCAATACAGAATTTGAAAAATGTAAGAGTTAAAACCTAAGGCATCAAGCCCCTCAGTGAGCAGGTGGGGTTGGCCTCCCAGCCTTCACACAACCAAGGAACTCAGTGGAGGTGTAATGGAATGCATGCACCGCAGGGATGGTGATCTGCTGGTGGCAGTAAAACCTTCATTCTGCAGAAAACAACAGCTTAAATAATAAAGCGTGCCTTAAATACCGGTTGTGATGTGTGTCTTTGCTGACTTGCAAGCCCCATTTCCAAGTGGCAGTGCCACTGTCATGTGCCACCAGGTGGCAACACCGACCTGTACTCGGCTGCGGGAGTCCTGACCAGGGCAGCCTGAGGACTATTCAGTGTGAATGCTGCTCACTCTTGAAACTAATTTTTGATCAAGAATAGGGGAAAAAATTATAAAAATTGCTTTGGAAACCATCTTTTACTTGCTGTTGTTTAATTACCTCTAGAACTGTGTCATGTACGTACAGTACCTTTCCTTAGAATGGCAAAAGTGTTTTGTTAAGAAGGGCCTTGGAAAGGTTGTATCCTGTTACTCTGGGATCTGTTCACACATTCAGGAGGCTCTCCGTTGAATGCCATGATCCTAAATCCACCTCTAGGACACTGGTGACTTCTAGCTTAATCATACCAGCAATGAACTTAAACCACAACTGTGGAATACATGTTAGCTGTAAGCAATAAACAGCCTTATAATTCAGAAACCAGCAGGATCTGGAAGTAACACAGCTCTCTCTGGGGTATTTGCAAGCTGACTTGAATAGTTGTCACCTTTATCTCTGTGCCTACACCAGCCTTCAAGTGTGATCAACCACAGTAACCACACGTTACCCTGACTGCAGCCAGGCTACCATCATGCTTAAAATGCTTATATCAAGTGCTGCTATTTTAATATTGCTGTTAGTAATAGGTTATGTCTCTACAAGTAACCTTGGCTATGTCCAGTAGCACAGTTCTATGCAATCTTGCACTTACCTGTGCAGCTGTGTTTTATTCAGTTCTTTATTTTACAAGTTCCCTTCCACGTTTACCTACTTTAGGATTTCAGATTTTTTCCTTGCTCATAGGACTCCTCCTCTAGAGCTTACAATAAAGAAGGTATTTCTCAAATGTGCTCTTGGTTTATGTGCCACTCATTTATAAGCCAGGTTTTGCTGAAGATGCCATTTCCAAGGCTGTCCATGGCTGCAGGGCTTTGCAGCAGCCGAGCAGATGAGAGCAGCCCAGTTCATGGCTACAAACAAATGCTTCCCAATTCTGCATCAGTAACAGGCAACAATGTGCCTAAATAGGCTTTACAGTGAGTATTCTTATAGAAAAGGATTTGCTTTTTGTTATTGTTGTTGCTTGGAGGTTTTGTGAGGGGTTTTTTGCTTGTTTTGGAGTTTTTTCTTTTGTTTTTGTGGGTGTTTTTTGTTTGGGTTTTTTTTTCTCTTGTTTGTTTGTTGGGGGATTTTTTGTGGTGCAGGCTTCATATCAATGCATCAATTTTCTGTATCAAGTTTTCATTTCACCCAACAGAAAGTCTCTGGTGTTGCCAATAGGGTTTGCAAATACAAGACCACATTCAGCATTGGGAACTATAACAAAATAGCTAATGTGTCCTTTGTATCTGGTTCAAAGAGTTGATAGCTGTACAAATACTCTTTGTTTTTACAACTTTATCCCAATATTGCATTTTTAATCCAGGCTTTAGTAGCCAGAGCTTTATTCTGGTACTGGAAAGTCTTCTAATATCGCTGTATTTCCCAACCGCAAAGGGTTTTTGCTAATTTTTTGTTTTGTTTTGGTTTTTGTTTTTTTTTGTTTTTTGTCTGTGTGTTCATTTTTTCACTGGGAGAGCCAGGAACTCGCACAGTTTGTGTTCCTGACCCCTTGCACTGTTACTGGTGTTTCTGCAGGTGAGCAATGGGTTAGTTCAAGATTCTAAAAAACAAAATTGATCCTAACAAAGAGAGTTACTATTTTTTCCTCAGATCAGCACAGCAAAACAACTCAACTGCCCACGCACACAGGGGCCAGTGCCAATACAGCAGCAAAACAGATCCATGGCAAGATGAAGGGTGGGATTGCAGCCACGCTAATTTGTATCAGTTTAAGCTACCGTAACCCAGGCTTTAATAAACAGTTTTATAACTGTGTATTTGGTCCTGAATGCCAGATTTTGCCCACCTACAAACAATGATATCATCCAAATTTAACAATGATCAGTGATTCCTTTGGAGGTCATAATATATTTCCTGATGTAATAAGCTACAACTTTGCCAATATCTGACCATTGTCTCAAGACGGTCCCCAACCAGAAGAGTCTAGTTTTGTTGAAAGTAAAAGGCACTTTAAAAGAAATTTTTAGATCAAAGCAAAAGCTGTCAAAAGTTTCTTCCATCCAACTGAAATAAATCTGAAGCATATTTTGCTACTCCCTGCAATGGCATTTTTTTCTCCCCTAACCTGTGCAGTCATTTTGCAACATTGAAAACCTATAAACAAACTGCTCTTAACAGAGACAGAGTATTATAAAATTTTGAATATCTGTGAGTATCCAGTGTGCAGGCTGGTGCAGTACAGCCTTTAACTCTCTTAAATGATGGTTGAGATTCTTTCTTCACAAAGAATTCTCTTCCTACTCTGCCCAGAACAAATTATCTCTCTCTTAACCAAAAGCCTGTGGGTTTGATTTCACACCGATCACAGATTATTTGTAAACCCATCAGTTCTTGTTCAAAGGTTTAACATGCACCAGGATTTCCTTTAAATACAGGAAATGCACAGAAGGATGCTGCAAAGTTCTGCCTGCCTTATCCTTGCAAACATGGCAGATGCATTGCATAAGACAAAAGCCATCACTTCAGCTGCCACAAGCTTTACCCTGCTGTGAAAATACTTTTAATCTTGTCCTTTATATCTATTTTTACTTGTAAAATCTACTCACTCTGAAAAACTAAACTGAAGCTATCATATTTTCCAGAGTCCTATCCATTTCTGCTGAGGGATCTGCTAGACAAAATTAGCTGGTTTTAGTTTATCCTAGTCCACATAGGATATGTGTCTGCCTTTCCCCTTGCTGTCCCTTTTTTTTTTTTTCCGCTGCTGTTTTGCTTCCCTGACTGCCTGGGCCTTCTTTCTTCCTCATCCTGTACTGATTCTTCCTTTTTTGTAACAGTCTCAAACACACAGCTGCCATCAAAACAATCCCTCCTTTCCTGCATTTACATTCTTCACACAGAGCAACCTTTTACACACAGAGTTCGGAAATCTGGTCTGTTTGCTGAATTCTGATCCATTGCTTTATGCTCTATTTGCTATATTTTGCTCTATTCAATCATAATTAAACATAGTTAATTGCCTAGAGGGGGAAGGTCTCTCACCCACGGGTCTGCCATCAGCATGAAAAATTCTCCCAAGTGTAAGAGGCAGAGTTCCTATTTACTCTCAGGCATTTTGGGGCAATCTAGAGAACAGAGGCAGGCATCCCCTGTTAATTTTTCTGGGTTCATTTTTCTCATCCCTCCAGAGTGTTCTCTGGTCTCAGTAAGAATATTTGGGGGAAGCTGAGACCCATCCTGCACTTCATGATGAGCCTTCCACATTTATGAGTCTAAAAATAGCTAGAGGGATATTTTTTTCATCTAAACATAAAACTACAGGCTTCTTTTTCCATCTGTTTCTGCAGACCTACCTGAGACCTTTCTTTAAGCTTCACATCCAAACTTCAGGCTGCTCCAGATAGCCTGGAGTAAACTGGTTTCAGCAAATCCTCACTTTCAGGATATTAAAATTCAAATTTAATAATGATTTGTTACTTCTGATCTGAAAGAGGCATATCATAATCTTGATGTCAAATTGATTGTTTTGGATTCCTGTGTACAAGTAAACTCCTTCAAATTGCCATATAAAATAGACTTCACATGTGATCGTTGTTGTGTATGAAAAATGAAAAAAAAATCTCTGAAATCTCAGCTCATAAAAGTAATTAAGACAATTAGAATAGAAATTTCGGATCTTTAGAAAAGCTTCTGTATCTCCTCCCTCAACTGCAAGGATAATTTGCTGACCTTGAGGGGCCAGTGATATCATTAACCCATGAGGAAATCCTCACAAAAGGTTTGCTACTAAATCATAAGTAGAAAGGAACAGCCATGACTTACTTAACCACCTGTGTAGACATCATAAAATTGGTTACTAGCCTGCAAACAGAAGCTGAAAATTAGCAAAAGCACAATTTTTAGTGCGTGTTTTATGGATCACAGAGAAGAGAGAAACCTCTCATCTGTCAAAAGAGCCAGGGCAGAGGTTTGAACCAAAGTGAGCCTGTTTATCACCACTCCCACTTCAGAAAAAGGCAGTTTTACATTTGGAAATAAATGCACTATTCAGCAGAACTCCAGCTCTTCCACCAGTTGCTGTCCTAAACAGGAGACTTTCCTCTGAGATGCTGGATGTCTGCTGCTGTTTTGCAGAGGAGGTTAGTGCCAGAGGGCGTTGGTCTGTTTTCTGAAAGGGATTGACAGAGTTCTCCCTATGTGTCATGAGAGCTTCTGGTAAAATTAGATTCTGCCCTGTCCACAACAATAAAGGCCATACCCACATGCAGCCTACATAGTTCATATGCTTCCTGGAGCAAAACCGCAGCAACGTTCCTCTGTTTTCTTTTTTTATTTTCACAATGGCTCCTGCTCCGACATCAAGTGTCGGCCCATGGGGTGTCACTGCCACCGAGGGCCTGGGGGTGACAGAGCACGAACCAGGCAGAAAATATTCATCAATCAAACAGCACAGTGCAAATGGATCAGCATCGCCCTCAGCCTGTGGTCAGGCTCCAGTTTTGGTAGTTAATTGTTTAAACAACAGCAACAAATCATGTCTCTCTGAGGATCTGTGTTCCTCCATTAGACCTGATTTGTATGGTGAGGACAGGCTGCTGAAAGGAAGAGCAGGGGCTGAATTATCCCGTGACTTTGCTAAATTTGTCCTTGTGAATGGAGAGAGAGAGTGAAATATTTGTCTGCAGGGGGGAGCAGAGTGGAAACTGTCAAGAACAGCTGGAACATATATACTGTGTCATGTCTTTTTGTGGCACTGGGCTTTTCTGCTTGCTGGGAGAATGCTGCAGAGGCATGTCAGCATTCTGCTGAGTAAGTGTGGTGCGAGTTCCATATGTAAACAGGGATCAGTTGCTAGATGAGAGAAAAAGACTGTTCTCCCAGAGCTATGGCTGTCTCTTGCATGCACCTCAACCTTCACAAGGCCTGCGTGGTGGTGTAAATTAAATGTGAAGCTAGATTCTCAGAAGCCTACCTGCTTGTGGAAATGTCAGTTGAGATAGCTCTGGCTTCCCTTCCTCCTTTTGTACCTATAAATTTGTGAATGAAATAAATCCCTCTGATTTTTCCCATCCTCTCTATCCTGATTATTCATTTGTGCACAAGGAAATAAGAACTTTCACTACTCTCAATATTAATAATAACACGACCATGTTGCTGTGCAACATGGAAATGGATAAGCTTAAATAGCACACTTAACTTCTATCAGTGGTCATGAAGGAGTTTCCCATCAATGCAAGTAGCCATTTTGTTCTCCTCTGCTTTATTAGTCGTCAAATGTTGTTTTCCTCTGAAACATCAGTAGCCTAAGTTAGGAAATGAAAGGAGTAGACCAGTACTTCTATGACAAGCAGAGAATTCCTCTTAGGGATCTGGCTGAAGTGAATCACACACACATCCAGGGTCATCCTGGTTGCTCTGGTCTGTGCCAGTGGCACATAGGAGGTTTGTCTGGTGAGGGTGGTGTTGGTTTGTGTGGCAAGGTTTTGACAGCAGAGGGGCTACAGGGGTGGCTTCTGTGAGAAGGTGCCAGATGCTTCTCCCGTGTCCAGCAGAGCCAAGGCCAGCTGGCTCCAAGACAGACGGACATGCCACTGGCCAAGGTCAAGCTGATCCATGACACTGGTAGCACCTCTGGGATAATGTACTTAGGAAGGGGAGAAAAACCTGTTCAGCAGCAGAAGAGAGAATTGAGAACTTCCAATTCTTTTTCCAACCTCAGTGCACCCTCTATATAAGTCTTCAACTGTAAGATTTTTAAAACAAAGACCCTGTCATTCACCATCATAATCATGGATTTAAGAAAATAATTTTATAATTTAAACGTGGCTGAAAATTTTGTGCATGGAGCAGGACAAAAGTGAAATCCCACTTTTTCCATCAGGATGAGATACGATTCATTTTTAAGCCTGTTATTTTCAAAAACATGAGTGAGTGATACATTATTAGCACAATAAAGTTGTCAGGGTGAGAAAATAACTTTATTTGCTCTTTTAATGTTTGGAGCACAAATACCAAGAAGGCACAGCAGCTTTCATAACAAACACGTTAACCCCCACATGCTCTGCTTAATTATGGCTTCCTGTATTTCTCCTCAGGCCAGTGGCACTGTAAGGAAGCTGGCACAGATTTTATTTATCCTGAATATGCTGAGTGTGAGTAGCTGGGCAGGTGCTTTGCAGGCAGCTGAGCCGTTCCAGCAGTTCCAGAGGACAGGGCCCGTCTGACAGAGCAGTGACACATGGAGCAGGGAACAGAATCACTGCACCCCTCCCTGTCACCATGGCTACCACTCTGCAGGCAGGTTTTGGGCAGAAATGCCAATTTAAGCAACTGCTGATTTCTTCTTATTGCCCCTGCATCACCCCCTCCCTTGATAAGGGATGAGTGCTATAGCAGGCCACAGCATTTATCAGATCAGGAAACTAGTCCTGGTGCAGCTGGAAAATGATGCCTCTCTTTTTTGACTCATTCTTTTCTGAACAGTCAGGTTTGTGATTCAGTTCCTCATGCAGGCACACAAATACACCATGTCTGCACAGTGGAGGTGGTGGCAGAAGTGCAGGGACAAGGGTGGGGACAAGGCTGGTGATTCAAGCAGCGTTATCACTGACCACAGCAAAGACAGAGCCACAGCTCTCCCTAAGGCTGTGGTCTGCTATTCAATGTTTAAATTCATTTGGTAGCCCCGGCTCCTTTTTCCCCTGTCCTGCCCCCTCCCCATTCCCTCTGCTGCCTTTCTGCAAGTGGTTATGCAGCTGCACAAGGGAAGCCATCTGTCTGAAGGATGATCCAGTAAAAAGTGGATATTGTTAGGACACTGCAGGGATAACACATGAAATGTATCCCAACTCATTTTATTTTGACAGTTGGACGTTTTAAAGCCTTTAGTTTAAGGCTACTGTATCTGTCAGGGTGACACAGGCAAGTCACATATGGAAGGAAAGTGTGACTTTCCTTTCCTAAATAAGTTCCATAGCTGGATATATCTCGTCAAGAAGAAGTGTTGCAAAGCCTTGTTCACAAACCTGCTATTAAACATGTGAAGTTGTTAAAACATCACTGTGGATAATGGATAAATGAAGCTGAGTGAAGGTGGTAGTAGAATAGAAGGTTGGGAATTAAATAATACTGCAAGACTGCATAAAAGCCACTCTCAAACAAAACACTTAAAAGTCGGAGCACATTTGAAATACGTTTGTAGTTTATTCATGACAGTTTTATCGTAGGATTCTTTTGAGACTAGTGATAATATAAAGCACTAGCAACAGGAATCTATGAGTTTGTACAGATTCATTTATATTTTTATGTAAATTTACATAGGACCTATATTTATACAGTTATGCCATTTATAGTATATATTTTATTAAATATAATGAATACATATTGCCATCACACTTTTGCTTAAAAACTTGAAAAACCCAATCATGTTTCTAGTTTGTGAGATTCCAGAAGTGACACTGCAAGCTGTTGTCAGCCTGCCCTGCCGAAGACCTGAAAACTGTGAAAACATTAAACTCTCCCGTGGGCCTGCTGGTGCTGACCACACCTTGCAGAGCCAGGCTGCACTGCCAGGGGCACATGAGACTCCTCTGAAGTAACAGACTCGTGAAACCACTGAAGAACCACTGCGTCCACTGTAACTAAGTCAGAGTTTAAAAAGTCTTCTGAAAAATGAACACAATTTGCCCTGTCCTTGAACAGGCATGAGTTTCCCACCCTGGAAAGAGGCACAAACTGCAAGGATATCAGTAATGTTATGCACTCTGTGGGCGTATTTTTTATTTGTGACACTGGAGTGGCAAACAGTCTCCTTGAAGTCACTTTCTGAAAAAGTACCTTTCTAAAAACTCTGTGATGATGTGAGCAGAAAAATCAAGTTTATTCATATTAAATTCAGGCAGGGGGCTAAATGCTACTGGAAAAACCATAAAATCCACAGACTGACGAAGTTTGGTAGATGGTGGAAGCTGCAGTGGAGCTTTCAGTGCGGACTGACCCCACCGGCTCTGGTTTTGCCTCCGGCTCCGGCCAGAGCCCTCCTCTTGCTGGGTCACCACGGTACTTCACGGGCACCTCCACGGGCACCTCCACGGGCACCTCCGCGGCCACCGCTGCCTCCGGCGCTCCCACGGCTCAGCCGCGGGGCTCCCCCACCCCGCTGCGCCGGGCAGGGGCTGCCAGCATCCCCGGGGCTCCGGGCAGGGACAGCCAGCATTGCTCCGGGCAGGGGCTGCCAGCATCCCCGGGGCTCCGGGCAGGGACAGCCAGCATCGCTCCGGGCAGGGGCTGCCAGCATCCCTGGGGCTCCGGGCAGGGACAGCCAGCATCGCTCCGGGCAGGGGCTGCCAGCATCCCTGGGGCTCCGGGCAGGGACAGCCAGCATCCCGGGGCTCCGGGCAGGGACAGCCGGCATCCCCGGGGCTCCGGGCAGGGACANCCGCCCATCACGTGCTCGGTGTGTTGCATTGTGCTGGCGGCGGAGGGAGGGCTGGCCGTGTCAGTGATCAATGTCATGACTTCTTCCGCGGGCTGGAGCCGCAGCAGAGCGCAGCTGAAGGAAGCTGATTGCTGCGGGTGCGAATTGGCTGGGAACAATACACACACACAGCCACACACACACAGAGACACACACGCACAGAGACACACACACACACAGCCACATACACACAGTCACACACACACAGAGCCACACACACAGTCACACACACACAGAGACACACAGTCACACCAGAGCCCACACTGTTACAGGCACATGGGGACACACAGGAGCCCACAGAGTCACACACACAGTCACACACAGTCA